>JAPMOR010078474.1:24895-60275 GCA_026543865.1 Argiope aurantia
TGTGTGTGTGTGTGTGTGTGTGTGTGTGTGTGTGTGTGTGTGTAATAATATTTTAAACTCTTAATTTCAATTTAATTTATTTCCAAAATTTTATCTTAATTTTGCCCATAGTAACTTTATTCTAAAATATTCTCTTATTTCTTGATCCAATTCCACTGTCTTTACTTGATTAATTCAAAATAAGCTTTATAAAACTGCTGAATAGGCTAAACGCCGACACTTTCACACGCTCGGCGTGAAGGGGTAAAAAATGCCTAGTAAGCACATTCTTTCTTAAAAGATCCCTGTGTTTCCTTTACATGTGATTGACATTCGTCAGAAATCCCTATCAGAATCTTATTAATATATTAGTACTAAGAAGAAATATATTCCCTATCAATTTCTCTGGTTATATAAGACCAGGATAAAATGTCCAAATGTCTTTTCCTCATTCCTTTTCTGTGTGCTCATCGCTTGTACATATGCCTGCTTCTTCAAAGTGAAATAAAACGACGTCACGAAATTAAAAGTATCTTCACTGTCTTCAAACTGCGTTCTGCTTCACATAAAATAATGCTTACACACACACACACAAACACACACACACACACACACACACACACACACACACATATATATATATATATATATATATATATATATATATAGGGAATAATATTTTACATCCAAAACATGAAGTTAACACTGTGTGTGTGTGAGAGAGAGAGAGAATGTGTGTGTGTATGACTGTGCGTGAGTGTGTGTGGGAGAGAGAGAGAATGTGTGTTTGTGTGTGTGTGAGAGAGAGAGAGAGAGAGAATGTGTGTGTGTCTGTGTGCGTGTAGTGCGCATGTGTGCTGGATTTATTGAGATAATCCAGTACTCCTAAGGGCGAAATAAAGAGTTTACAAAAAATAAAGGAGACCGGAGCAAAGGAGAGGAGCTCAAAAAATAAAAAAGACCGCAGCAAAAGTTCAACTGCCAAGTGTGTATGTGTGTGTGTGTGGTTCCTTCCAAAACTGGCAATATGGTCATCATAGCAGCCCCCTCTCTCTTTTGCTGTGGAGTTGATTTTATCCAAGTTTCAACAAAATAACAAAATTTTGTCTTTCTCAGTTAACAAGTAAAAAAAAAATGTTTAAAAATGAATTCAGTTCTCACTCAAAATTCATTACAGTTCCATTTCGTAATATCTCATTAATCGGAGCGGATTACTAACTTTATAAGCAGTTTCAGAATACAGAAGTATTTTTGCCTCTTTTTTTCAAGTAGCATAAAATACATTATCATAATTCGGTATTCCGGCTTAAATTTGAAGGAGGAACCTAAGTTATAAGCAAAAGAAAGATAGAGAGCGATTTTGTCTCCCTCCTTCAAGTAGCTTGCAATCCAGTGGAGAAAAGAAAGCCATTCTTAGAAATCTGTATTCTTGTTTTTAATAGAACGGATTTTCAATTTTATCAGATCCTAACAACAGGGTGGGTGGAGTTTTCAAATCTCTTCCTTTCATTTAATTTAGGCCCAGTATAGAAAACCAATCTTTGATAAATCTACATCCTTCTTCCGAGCGAAAAGAACCTCAAATATTACCTGAAGATAGCCTGAGATAAGCAAAACGTCATATTAAAAACATATTCAATATCACAAAAATCTCTTTGTTGTCCATCTATCATTATGTAATTGTAATCGCCAAATAGAGAGACGGAATGGTAACTTGGAAGGCCAAAGCCTCCTATTTATTGAGTAAGCTAAACAAAAAAAAATATTACAATAAAATAAAATGAAATAAATAGGCATCATATAAATCATTCCTGTTCAAACAGACCTGTTGCTAGACTTTGAAATATAAAACATGTGGGGTACAACAAAAAAATCGGCGTTTTATTCGGCGTAAAAATATCTATTCTTTTATCACCAAAATGATTGTCACCTGTTTCATTCCTCAGTAATTGTTATTGCACCCTCAGTTATATTTTACAATAGAGGTGGATGAAGTAGCAGCACTCACTGTGGTTTCAAAAATTTTATTTCTTTTTTCAATAGAATTTACCGTCTTCTCTTTTCCAATGTTTTGAGGAATTTATACAATTGAAAATGAGGGCATTTTGTAAATTAATACCTTGTTACTACAATTTGATGTAAATTTGACAAATAAATTTAAATTTCAACTTAAATTGAAAAAAAAATTCAGCGAGCTGCTTGCTCCTTTCTGCAGCTCAGAATAATTCGAATGAGAACTCGAACAATGTTGAAATGATTAAAGAGAGGGAAAAAAAAGCAATGTTTCAATTTACTTGTCCAACATAAAAAAATTCAATACAATGGCCTTATAATTATTATTATTTTGAAGCAAGGAAATTCTAAACCAGCATTTTTCCAATAAATTTTTCATAACCCACCTCTCAATCTTAAATATTGGATTTATCTTTAATAGACTTATTTGTGATTTTTATATTTTCGTGAAGAAAATATTTTTTGCTTATTGTTTATGATTTAATTAATATCAGTTTCTTCACTTATTTAATAATCTGCACAAAAAGCTTAAGTTCATTCCGTTCGGAATATAAGTATACTTTGGAATATATTTTTCAATTACTTCTCATTAATTTTCCAAAAGTGCAGCATATTTAACAAACATCATATTCTTTTAATTTGATACAATTAAAATGAAGAACACATTACTTCTCACGTCGATTGAACGAATTTTTATTTAAAAAAAGTGAAAAGCCCTTTTAAGAAAATGTCTTTTTACAGTAAAACTCTTCTTAAAATCACATATCAGCTTTTAATTTAATTACATATTCTCTCCCAAGAACAAATAATTATTTGTTAACAAAAAATAAAATATTGAATGGAAAAAGCAATTTAGAGATATTAAGTGTTTAAAATTATTCATTTCATTGAGATTAATTTAAAGAATTAATTAAGATTTCATATCAGTTTAGTACTGATCAAAATAAATCAGCCTGATTTTCACTCTAAGCAAGAATTTGTTCAATAAATAATCTGATAGTCAGTATCAAATTATTTTCACGTTTTATTCTTATTTTCTTTACGAATAAGTAGGAAAAATAAAATTGAAAAATTAAATAGGAGATTGTATTGCATATATACTTGTATATTTATTTTGAAATATTGCAAAAATGGTTTATTTTAGCTCTTATTAGCATTTATCTGCAGCATTTCGGAAACCACTTCTGCAATTACTGGCCTAAAGAGCATTTATTGTTTGAAGAAAGCTGTAATCAAATGGATATCGTAATCTCTATCTTTATTAAAACACGCTGTTTTTAAAGTCTGAATGGCCATAATGGTGACGTAATGTGGGCTTTAAAAAAAATTCTCTATTAAAACTTTCTCACAAACTCATCAAATTTAGAGCAACACAATACAGATCAATTTAAAGGAAAGTTGAATCATTAGTACTTCAAAATATTGTAACATGACTAAATTCATGAAGCATTTTAGATTCGTTACGTTTCTATATTTTATTTTTAAATTTACTCTTAACTACATAGCAACGACTAGAAAAATAGCCATGTGCACACGAGAAAAGTATTTAACATAGCCGAAACGCAAATAAGTATAAATATCACAATGCAATAACTAAGAGTTTTTATAATAAAATGCATATGATATATTATTTTAATTTAATAAAAATTAGAGAAAAATGTAAGAAAACAAAATTTGCATCTCTGGATGGTTTATTTTTTTTTTTTAAATCCAATGTGGTGTAAAAAAAAGTTTAAGTGGTATGATTGATATGCTTTGAAGTAAATCAGAAAAAATGTTAATATTCCAATTAAACTTGAATTAAAAATATTTTTAAACACCTCTATTTAATGAACATGAACTTGCAAATGAACAAAAACAAATTTGTTAACTCTGACCATTTATTTTGCAAAAAAGTTTTGAACGATTTTTTTTTCTTCCATTTTTTACTAAACAGGTTTTTCTCAAACAACAGGTTACAAAAAAGGATCATCGAAGAAAACCCGAATTGCTTTGAAATAGCAGTACATTTTTTTTTTTTTCATTTGCTTTTGTATGTAAGAATTCTCGTCTTGAATACATTTTTTCCCCCTAAACAAGGGTTTCTGATCTTAAGTGCACGCACGACTAACAACATATTACATAATTTTGATGGTGCAATTTTTGCATACAAAATTAAGAAAATTCAAAATGATTGTGAAATTACTGTTCTTTTAACGCTTTGTTCAAATTTTATTTAAATTTTACATTTCTAAAATTTTTTCATCTTGGCTAGTTCTGAAGTTAAACCTAAACTGTAAATGCAGCAAAAATTTCAAAATATTTATCCATTATCATGCCTTTTACAAAAATCTACTTAGCAAAAAAACCCGAATCTTCATATTTTGATAATCAATCAACGAAAAAAAATGCCAAGATGTAATATTAATAGCAATAATAAAAATTATTTGAGTTTCATTTTAATAATGAAATATATTGTAAAACATGCTTAAAATAGTTTTTGAAATTAATTAATAAGAGAAAAAATATACAATGAAAAATTGATATCATTGGAAAGATAATGGCTTGAATTTTGAAGTAGTAATTATTTATTTACTGTATTATATTAGGAAATTATCGAGGGAAAATAATGATATGCCGCATACTTTATAATAAACTTATTTCTAACTAAAATATTTTTTTTAAATTATCCCATATGCACATTCCCAATCTCCAAGATGTATGCCACGCTTAGAAGCTCTAAGATAAATGCTACGGCCTGTGGTGTGCTGCCATATGCACAGACACACATATCTTCTTCAATACTATTAGTCGAGTTTGAAAAAATTTTATTGATGAGTATAATTAGCTAATACAATTTAAAATTTTGATAGTGCCATTTACTATGTATTGATTCTTTGTTAAAAATGCTTTTATGGTAGTACATATAGTTTTGATCCTTATTTAAACGGAGAAAATAAAAGAAAATAAAGAAAAAAAAAGAACCTCTGGTTTAAGCATATATGGGAATGAAATTTTTATTACGTTGTTTACATATCGAAAAAGAGTACAACAGAATATTCAACAGTACAATTCTGTATTCCAAATATGAATCCTTCACTTTATAATCTCAAATTGCTGACTACAATACATTAAATTCTACTAAATTAGGAGCATCTCATAAAGATTTTTTAAAAAAAACCTTAAAAAATAAAAGAATGTGCTCCAAGTTATAGCAGATCCCATTTCAGTCCGAAATTTAGAGCAAGTGTTGAAAAAAAAAATGTGACATTTAATTATTATGTATTAAAATGCAGCTATTAATTTCACATTATGAAACAAATGTGCTAATTAAGAATAAGGTCTCAAGCCTTGAGATACAAGTTAATGTGTTGAAGGATTACATAACAGCATAAATTAAAATCTGAATTTATTTGGTCTACATATTAAATAAATATTTTCATTTATATTCATTTAAAGATATCATAAAAAAGGTGGAATTTTATAATTTTTGGGTGTAACGAATCAAAATATATTTATATTAAACCCCTGTTATTAAGAAATGATTGTATATAACATTGGCATTCAAGATATAATTACCATTTTAATGTGGTTTTAATTACTTAATATGTGACAAAAAATTATAGAGATAAATAATGTGAACACTAATCATCTGTAAATATAATTCCAGTTTAATTCGTCTCAATTATGATTAAAACTAAACAAATGTCAAATGATGCCCCCACAAAGGAAAATATACATTATAGGTAGAGATAATTTAATAAATCCATTTATCTATACTTATAATAAAGCTCAATGTGTGTGTGTGTGTGTGTGTGTGTGTGTGTGTGTTGGCGCTCTACAGGCCAGACCATTCAACGTACAGCTACCAAATTTGGCACGTGTATACCTTGGAGGCCGGGAATGTGCACCTGGGGGTTATTTTTTCGAATTTTTAATTAGAATTTTATTTATTTAAAAATTAAGCGAAATTTTGGCGTGTTTCTGCTATAACTTCCGACAATATTACCGCACAAAAAAGATTTTTACATCAAGTTAAAGATCAAAAATTTATCTTTTAAATGCTACCAATGTTTTAACCTTAAAATTAAATTTCTGTTTTTAATGAATTTTTAAATAAATATTTTAACTATTTTTCAACAATTTCTTTCGTACAAAATAAAAATAAACGTTTCGCATTCCTGGGAAAAAAATAGCATTTTTCAAAGTGTTGCCATCACATTGATTAAAGCACCAATTAAAAATAAATTAAATCTTTTTGGAAATAAAATTTGCAAAAATATAATTTTCGTCACGTGTCTGTAGGAAATGAAACAAATATGAAATATTATTTTTTCTAAAAAATAAATTCAAGAAAAATTATTTTATGATCTTTTACACTCTCTCTATTATTAATCCAATAAATAAGTTTTATTTTAAGGCAAGTTTTGTTTAATATGAACAGGATATCCATTGAAATCAGGGCCACACAGCTAATTTGTAAACCTTTAGTAAGACACAGATCTGTTGCGACATAAATCGTAAATATTTTATTTAAAAGTAGCAAACGATTATTTTAAGAATTATAAATTTTATTTTGTAAATAGTTGTGAAATTCAGATTGGGAACAGTGATATTTTTGGAACTTTTAATTTGTTGTTTAAAAACGATGCTAAAATTTTGAATGAAAATAAGTTGATGTAAATTTGATAATATTATCTACAATGTAATAAGATTTAGTTTCATAATAAGTTTGTCTGCATTCTATTTTTGTTGACGCACGAACACAACAGATATACTAAAAGGGTTTAAATAGAAAAAGATTATATTTTATGTAACTTAATTCAATAAATGCTCTAATAAATAACGAATTTTTGATTTTACATAAAGCTTCTGCTGTCGAAATCACGAATAACAAAATGTTCTTGAAACACTAATACTTTAAATAAAAAGAGTTAATTTCCAATCAACTAAATCAATCACTTACGCTGACTGATTTATGAAAATTTGAATATCACTATTCAATAAAAAAAGGACAATAAAGATGATAAATAAAATAAAACGCTTGGTTTTATTAAAAAATATCTTTATATTAATTGCAATTTCATCATTTCTACTTTAAATTAAAGTTGAAGTTTTACCGGAAATGACAACAAATTAGCAAAATATATATAGTAAATTAAACGAAACGATCTAAACAACAGTATAAGTTTGGTATGACTATCAAAATTTGAAGATTAAAATGTTTTGTTTGAGAATCTATTAAGAGACCAGTGTAAGTTTGGTATGACTATCAAAATTTGAAGATTAAAATTGTTTTGTTTGAGAATCTATTAAGAGACCAGTTACTTAAAATATTTAATTGAAAATTGTAGCTGGCGAATTAATACTGGCGAACCGGCTGGTCGCCAAAGGCGGCTAGTAAATCATATAACATAAAATTATAATTTAAACTATAGCTTTGATATATTTTGTAATGTAGAAACTAAATGAAATTCAAAAGTATTTTCTTTTCTTTTTTATTTTTTATGTCTTATTTAGACATCTCCATGGAATTCATATCTTTTACTTAGCATCCTTTTCCAAGACTTTTATTAAAAGAGCGAAAACATTATTAATTTCAAAAAATATATGCTAAAAAATATATTCAAAAAATCAGCTATGGGCATTTTTTATACAAGCAATTTCGTGAGATATTCAATATTTCAAAACTTTTATCGCTTAATAAAAATAAATGAATAAATGATTTCTAAATACTTGCTTTTTTAACACTTTGATTTATTGCTGAAGTTTTTGTTTAATAAACCGTTTCCCTCATTCCTTGAGATACAAAATAAGAATTAGTATTAAATTGGAATTTAAAAGGGGCATGTGACATGTATTTTATTTCAGTAAAATTATGAAAAATATGTCATAATATTTGATACAATGCAAATGAAGATCTTGAAATCCATTTCGGATTACTCTTCTTGACTTCGTCTTCTAAGTATTTTGAGACAGTTTTTTTAAATAAAAAAAAAGGAAAATAATAATAAATATGATTTTACAATTAGTATTTTTTAAAAATTAATATTAAATGCAATTTTTAAGAAAATATGTTGGCACTTATTTTATTTGTTAAGCATAATAAAATTGGCATTGCGTTTTGTATAATTTGCGTTTTGTATATTTGAAACAAAAGTTTCGAAAGTTTCGAATTTCGAATTCTGAAATTTCCATGAAATATATATTTTAAACATTTTAATTCATGCATCTTACTTCCAAAAAAAAAAAAAAAAAAACCCTACAAAAAGGGAAAAAAAATTATTACAAATCTTTTATCACAAAAAAATATTCGTCTGATTTCTAGTGCCATCTAGTGGCAATACTATCTGTTTCCCTTTACTTAAATCCTAACTATTAAACAACAATGAATAAATAATCAAAAAATAAGTAGTTTTCTCTCCAAATCTATTACTAGTTTCTCATATTAAGGAGCGAAAGTTTACTACAATTACCAAAAAAAAAAGAAAAAAAGATTGACCCATTTTTTAAAATAAAGTCCATGCCTCCAAAAGTGAAACATTGATGGAAAAATCATTCCCACAGAAAAGAAAAAGAAAGAAGAACTGCAAGAAAAAGGAAAATAACAAAATACGCAAACCTCACTTACCTTGCACAATTCTGTGTCTATATTTGCCACAATTGGAGACCCGCCCCACCGCGGCTCTCGCTGTGCGAATGGCGACTTTCCATAACCCCGCCCATTCCGCAGTGTACAGGTAACACCGGTAGCCAATTGCCTTCCCCCTCTCTTACGGAAAGAGGCGTGACGCTGCGTCTCCACGACGCCAAGATCAATTGTTTCAATGGCCCGTAATTTCCGCGAATGGAAAACCATCAGCGCCATTACTATTCCGAGCACGGAGACACTATTAAAGTCCGCTTGTGGATGCTATTTGATATGCAGTACGAGGTCTCATTGGGATAATTATAAGAAAAACTGAGAATTTTTGTGTCGTTTTCGAACAGAAGTTCGTTCGGGGCGGCATCTTTAATGAGAGATGGAATTTTTTTTCTTTCTCCAGGCAAAAAGATATTACACGTTCATTATTTATGAGGGGAGGTATATTCCCAGTAGCAACTTTTTGAGGGGTGTAATGGCAAATGCGGCTATGCCATCAATTTAATCTGGTCGGTAGCGTTGTGCATGCATAAGTAAAACGTTGTTTTGTCAATTCATGCCTGTTCGTAGTGTAATAGAAACATTACTTTTTTCGCCTAGTGGATACTTTCAGAAAATAGTGCTTGCAAAAGCAATTGAGTGTTTTGATAAAATGTTTTGTCTGTGATAAAAGCATATACTTCGTATCAATCCAGACTTGTAAAATTATATGTTTTTGCCAAATTTGAATTATATAGGATTATTTTGCATAAGGTTTCTGATATTGTAATTACAAAGTGCTGTATTTCAGCTAAGTCAGAATTTTCATTTCTTTCTCAAAATTGGTGCCAGCGTTTTTAGATTTGTTTTTATACTTTATTTCGAAGGGAAAAAAAAGTGCTATTGAAGCTCTGGTCGGTAAAATTTAATATTGGTTTATTGATTTATCAAACGAAATGACAAAAAATTACTGCCTATAATATTTGTACTCCGAGTAATTACTGATAAAAAAATTTCCGATTTCCATTTTGAATTCTTGAATTATTTAATCGCACGAAATCAATAAATTTATAGAGCTAGACATTATTTAGATTTCAAAATTTCTTTTTGAAAATAATGATGAGCGGTTTCACAAGCATTTTGTAGATGTGGTTTTATATATGTTACAAAAAAAAAACGCATACAAATGCATTTCATATAATACACGTTTTAAATAAAATCAGGTTTACTTTCTAAATTAGATAAAGGTAAGCATTTGTTTTCAGAAGCATGGAAGAGATCTAGGTTTCACAAATTTATTTACATTATTCTTCTGTTCAGAAAATACTGGTTAGATGAAAGACAGAAAATATTTTAGCTTCTTTAGTTTCCTAATAACGAATAACGTATGGATAAAAACCAGTGACACTATCATTAATTTTCTGCTTTGTTTTAATTTTGATTTCAAATTTGATATACATATGGAAGCAATATTAATGACACATGATAATGAACTCCAACCCATGAAAGTTCGGTTATTGTTTTGAAAAATAATTTAAAATAAGCTTAAAAAGCAAAAATTTTCTGACTTTTTTCCCCCAAAATTTTTGCCGTAAAAAAAATTGTTTTTATATAATAATACATTTGATTGTTGAAATAAAATTCAAATAATTTTCCTTTCGGTTTCTCATTATCGGCTAAGGAAGAATGATTCTGTATTTTATATAAGGTATCAAAGGTGAAGTTGTTTTATTGGAAAAGGCACAACAACATTTTTAATAATAGTATATTGTCATGGGATAAGTATAATCTCAATATTAGGAAGTTACAATATTTTAATAATGGTATAATGTCATGAGAATAATATAATGTCTCTATTAGGAATTTACAATATTTTTAATAACAATATAATATTATAGAAACAGTATAATGTCTCTATTAGAAAAGTTCATATGCAGAATAAACAAAACAAATGTTAAACTATTTTAATAACATTGCATTAATGTCTGGCATGATTTGGTCTTTAAAATGTTTTATTGAGCGAATCGAATTTCGATTAATAGTGGGAGAAATTAAATTAATTAAAATTAAGCAAAATTTTGATATTATTCCTCCATAACACCTAAAAATATTATAGGATAAATTTAGTTTCTGAACCATTTTAAAACAATGTTTAAAAAATAAATTATCTCTTTTATAATAACAATTTCATTACCATGCATTTTTTTTTTTTTTTACAATTTTTGTAGAATGCTGAAAAAATAATTCAGTTAATTATCCCAGCAAAGTTTTGATAACATTATAAAATAAATTTGATTACCAGGCCATATTTATAACAATGTAATGTCATGAGATAAGACTATTAAGAAGGTTCTTATACACAATAAATAAGACAAATGTAAAGTTATAGTACAACACGGCTTTAATGGCTTTCTTGATCTGAACCTTAAATGTTTTGTTCAGCGAAACGAATTTTGATTAACTGTGGGAGAAATTTAATTAATTAAAATTAAGAAAAATTTTGTTGTTCTATCACCATAACACCTGAAAATATTAAAGGATAAAAAGGAAATTTTATAGGAAATATTATAGGATAGAATTGATTTTCACACCATTTTAAAGCGTTAAAAAAAATCTTTTATGATAGCAGTTTTATTCTCATGAATATTTTCTTTACGATTTTTGTAGAATACTAAAAAAATATGTTAATTATATAAGCATTCTATAGGAGATAACAAGAAAATAAGATTTCATTGCAGCAATAGACAAGAAAATTACCAATTGCAGCAAGTAAATCAATTACCTAAACAATTAGCTTTTAAAATCACAATTATGGGACTTGACTTAATTAGCAAGCTTCTGTTGGCTTAAGAGAATTGTGAACATTAATTTGTATGAGGAATTTAATTTAAATTAAATGAACCAACTTTTTAGGGGAACCAGCTGGTTGTCAAAAGCGGTCAGTTATGTGTAGTTGATTTTTTATTTGTTTTCTCGCGCCGGTGATTTCATTTTCAGACAACTCCACTCTCTTTCTCCATTGATGGAACTCACAAAACAAGTTACATTCACAAAGTTTGAATGAATCTGAAAATGGGGTAAAAGCCCAGAGGAAAATTACTTCCCAAAGGTGCACACAACGGCGCTGCGGCCTTTGTTATCATGCAAATCACGGATGTCCAATCATCACTGGCCTGGGTATTTTTGCAGGGAATACAGCAGAAACAAACTGATCGTTTTACAATAGCGATGATGGCGTCTTCCACATATAAAGCTTGACCTTGACTGTTCAGTGGTGCGATGACCCTAGTTTTTTTTTTTTTTTTTTTCCTTTCCTTTTTTTTTAACAAGTGTTGAAAAGGAAAAAGAAAAAAAAATCGCATCTCTTTGTCTTTTTTGAGTTTGGACTCATTTGCTTTGTTTTCTATTTATTTATATGCAGTCTCTTACCGAGTAGATTTCACATGCACCTCAAATCTATTTCCGTCACAGTTAGGAATTATTTATGTATATCCACTATTTGTGCAAAAAGTGGTGTATGTGATAAATTCTATTATAATCGTACTAAAGTAGAGAGAAAATGATTAATTATAAATTCAAGGCAAAACGATTTTGTTAATTACGTGTATAGTTTAACGAATTTAAAAAATGAAGGAAATTATTCCCTGTTAAAACTTTTCAGTTATCTAGAGCAAATGTTAATAAATTACAGTAAAAAAAAAGTAATTATATATCTTTCAAAGGATTACCATCAAATGACTTTCAAATAAAAAAGAAATGTGTAATTTAAACTTAAAAAATAATATTTGGGTTATTAGAAATGCAAGGCTATAAATGGGAATTCACTTAAAAGTGATAATTTAAGAAATATTATAAAAGTATTAGAATTTTATTGAATCATTAAAAAAAGTAGACAATTATATTTTAAAATTAAACATATGACATAAAAAGAGAGAAACAAATAGCATCTGCTGATTTTTTTTAATTATTAATTATACATTTCATATTTTGTTCGATATATATGAGTGCAGGTAGATTATTTTAAATATTTCAACGTCGTTTCTGATTGTTTGTGTTTAATACGTATGGAAGTATAAATGAAATCGAAGACATTGAATGTTTTTATTTTCTCTTATACTAAGCACACAAGGAAAAAGGACTGTAATCGTCAAAAAATTCGAACTCGAGATTTTGACGAATCTCAAAGTTTCAGATCTCCTTGAATTCGAAAAACATATCTTTTTACTTATATCTGTGAACAAGATATACTGATTTCTATTAGATTTTGAGCAAAATCTATTCAGAAGTCTATCCGAGGGCTGTTCTAGTATAAATAAAAGTGATTACAACTAAGCGAAGAGATCTAGGTGAATAAAATATAGATTAACAACTAAAATGTAGATAGGTATCAAATTTAGAAAAAAAAATCCGTTTAAGAGAGGACCATTTGTCTATCTCTACTTTTGCATACTTCTTAACGCGATAACTCCTCAACAACGCAATGGCTTACTTAAATGCATTAAATTTGACATGTGATTTTGTGACTGCGATTGTAGTTCTGTGTCAACTTATCCGAAAAGCTCATTTCTGGTGAGTATTAATCGTATCTCAACAATGAATCGCCAAACATCGCACGCTAATAGACCCTCTCGTGACTATTGTTTGGCAAATGTATCAGAGAGTATGCGAGAAATTTTCAAGGAAACCACTCCCGATGATTTTATTAGAGCTTTGACAAGCATAAATAAGTTCATGAGAAAAACGTTCGAAGTGTAATGTCTTGATCTAGACTGATCAAATAACGAAGCTGAATTTCCAGACAATTCTTTATTTTATAGCCCTATATATACAAAAGAACAACTTGTTCTAATCTTGGTAAAATAAATAGTTATTTACACCTGTAATAGGAAACACAACAGTCGAAGTCGAAGGTTTATCTTGAAACTCAGTTCTCCATCAATACGGTGAAACAACACCACAGGGAACTAACAGGTTGTTAGTCAACACAGCCACTCCAGGGGTAGTTCTCGGACTCCGAGCTCGTGGGCGTAGTCCAACAGTCTGCCTGCAATTCGTTTCTTCCCTTCTCTCCAAAAAAAAAAAAAAAAAGTCTCCGCACTTTATTTCGACGACAATTTCCGCCTCTTAATTTACATTGGTCATTTGAGCTCTCTTTCGGCCAATCGGTGTTCAGCAATATGCCCCCTCAGCAGCGACAGTCGGTCATGAGAAGGTCCTTTTAGTGATGCACCTTTCATAACTGACTATTCTGGAACACGGAGTTATCAAAGTCCTTTCACAATGAGAAACATTTAGCATCCAGATGTTTGGACACTCCTTTCTCTTTGAAGGCACTATAAATATCTCTTGGACGAGTAATTCCCACATGTGATCTTTCACTGTAGTCGCTAATGAACAGATGCGAAACTACCCAGGTGAAAAGATCCACCATCTGGCTATCTCGAGGAGTTTAGTAATTAACAGCGACGACACAGCTGGTTGTAAATGTCTTATCAGTACTGGAAAAGGGGAATGTTACAGAAGGTTTTCAATGGATTACATTGCGTATTTATTTCTTCACACAGCTTTTTAGTCAACAGTTAAATTAGATCCAGACAATTGCTTCTTATTAAGACATGAGTTGAGAATGATTCCATAGTCACAATATCAGTTTGTTTATTTTTGTTGTACTAACGTCCAGTTTTAAAGCAACACTAGGGCTATTTTTGGATGGACCTTATAATTTTGAATCGCAGTCAAATGAAGAGGATGGCACCTAAATTGGTGCCCTCTCTCCATGCTTGGGTATTTGGGGGGGGGGGGGGGGGTTGTTTTTTTGTTGCGAAGGGGGGGGGGACTTGTCTAATCGCAATATGGTAACCACTCTGATCTTGACACATTCGGCAATTTTTAAACCATTAGAAACAGCCATAAACTTTAAAATATGCTTTAACTGATGTAAAGAATTATATTTTATGTTGATTGAACCAATAATTGAGTTGATGAAACAAATCAAGGAACCTAAATCTTTATACTACAACCCCTGATTCTATTAGTCGCACTTGTCACAGTTATTAGCAAAATATTCTAGAAATATCATATTAAACAAAAAAAAAAATGTCTCTCTTCTGCCGAGTCAAGTAGCTTTGAATACCATTCATTATTTTAGACGATTGTACACAATTTCAACAGACACTTAGTGAAATATTCTCCCATTAATCTACAGTTCTTCGAGACAGTCATATATCAGTCGAAAAATAAGGAAAATCAAAGCTTCATAATTAGAACGGTTATAGTCAAAGAGTGGAACATTTTCCATTCAATATTAGATAGCGACTTTTCATATTAAATATTTTTTATTCTTACTTTTTATTAATGATTCGACTAATAGTACTAAAGGGCTGTATAAATATATAAATTTTGCAATTTTTTTACCCGGTATATTTATTGATTCAAACAGCAAGAAAATATAATTTTTCCAAGTCACAGTTTTAGCATTTAAAGAGTGGATTCTTATGGAATTTTGAACCAAATCTGCCAAAGGGTTGAACGTCTAATGGTCTGCATATAAACACTGTAATTCTTTCTCATACACATAAACACGATAACTCAAAAATGCAATGACTTGATACGATATGAAACGATGTGATCCTGTGAATACAATTTAATTCTGTGTAAAATTTGGATTTCAATCGGTAGAGGCAAAAAATATCCAAAATGAGTATTTGATTTCATATCTATACCGTCGATTATTTTACCAAAAAAACAGAAAGGAAGAAGAATTGTATGTTCGATATAGTAAAACGGCTGAATTCACACCAAAGATAGATCTTTAGTTACTGTTATTTCCAATGATATGTAATTAATATGAAAGTAACAGTATTTTTTTTACTGTAATAAAAAGTCAGCAACTCTCAGGTAGGGATATAAAGATGTTATCACTCGTGGCGTTCAGGGTCACGCGGAAAGTTTACACTTTAAAGCTGGAGGTAACACTTTTATTAGAGAGTACGCACGGAAGTCTTATAAAGACTAATCTGGTTTTCATTTCGTTTCTCCCATTATCAAAATTGATTGGTGTATTTAGAATAATTATTAAATGCATAAGGATTGATATTATTATCTGAAGGCTTTTAATCTTCGTTTCTAAAATTTTAACCCTTTAGAGAGATATAAATAGAAGGAGTGACCAAGAATAAAAAAATCATCAGCAGCTGATTTAAGAATTTAAGAAATAAATAAGCTGTAATAAATTGGATGACAAATGCAAATATATATATATATATATATATATATATTGTTAGTTTCTTATATTTAAAGTCTTAGTATAAAAAAATATTTAACTGTGTTCTTTATCTTTATTTCTTTTTACTCTATATATGTATAGAAATATCAGATAACAGTGTGATAGCATTATTATTCCCTTACTGATATTAACATAATTAGAAAATAGAGTGATTTTAGGGTGATTTCTTGCCACATATAATCCTATCAATGTTTTATTGCAACCATAAAAACAATTTTTTATCATTTCTTGTCCAAAATAATCCAAGACAGCGGATTTTTGACATGCTTTAGGACAATTGGCACTATTTTGTCATGCTAGGCAAGAAACCAGACAATAATCTGAAGTCTTACCAAAATGGCTCATAATATGAACTAACTATATGCTATTGAAGCAGCATGAAAATATTTTGAATATTAAAAGGAGTATCAAAAATGAACATGACACTTTTTCAGGAGATCGCATGAGTTAATTTACTATTCCACAGAGAACAACTTACTATCGGGAAAAAAGTAATTGTTTTGTTTTATAAATTAATTTACATTTCGTTTTACGTTTTTGCCTTTTTTTTATATAAAAATATCCTATCCTTTCTCCACTTTCCTTATTTTAACGAATGAGACCTTGTGAATTTCCATTTATATCGAATAACAGACATTACTGTATTTAGTCACTATTGTCTAACCAAATTTTTTCCCTTCCTAAATGAAAGTGAAAGTTTGTTTCTTTTATAATCAATGTGAATTTTTGTCTAATACTGTCTAATATGATCAAGCAATCGCAAAATAAAATCAAAATATTTTAATCTTGACATGAATTTAGTTGTTTAAGCATATTTAAAATTATTTTGATCGAAGGGAAATTTTTATCTGCATGCAAAGTGACGTATTTTTGAGAATTTTATTGCTGTTAAGGTATACTTACTTCTGTAATTATGAAAGATGTTAAGCAGGCATTCAAAAATTGAAAAGGAGCATATTTTTCAAGTTTATCTAAGGAAATATTTGATAAGTTTCACAAAATGATTTTTTTTCATGAAAGATAACACATTATAATAATGATCTAAGATAAATATTTTGTACCTATCATCAGATTTCATGAAAAAATGGGAACTCTGAATAATTTTTTTTAAATAAGAAAACTTTAAAACAGCATTTTAATCTTGCATTGGGCAAACGGCAGATGTTAAATTCATTCAAATACCACATGAGACATGGCAAAATACTTTAATATGGAATTCAGTTAATATAAAATTATATTAGACAGAAGGGGTTCTTAACCTATAAACACGTACCATTATGGCATTTTATATTATTTTTGGTGGTCTGATTTTTACATAGAACATTTAAATGAACGAAAATTGTATGTACTTTTTACTGTGGTATTCGATTCTTTTAAACTTGCAGTTTCCTTAGTAATATAGTAATTGCATATATGGGATTAAATTTGAAACAAATGACAAACTTTTCCAAAAAATAATATTAAACTTTTAAAACTTTTTATAAGATTACATTTTTGAAAAACCGAATTTGCAATCATGCTATTTATAAAAATGAAATATAGGATATGTTTGCCCTTTGAATCTGAGTAAAACTTGAAATTAATAAAGGCAAAGCCTGACACATCATAAACATTTAAAACCTGAAGCCTTAATTGTAGAGCAAAAAATGCATGAAAAAAATTAGCAGCATTTTATCGCATAGATTTTCTATGTTCTCTAGCCAGTTTAATTAAGCGTTCTGGCTAGATAATTATTACGGAAACACTTAAGATTTCCAGAGTCAGAGGACACGCTTTCGCTCTCTCACAATTAAGAAGCGAATATTTTCGTGACCATATCACATTTTATTCTTGGATCATTAATTATGCAATTGAGTTTCTTCAAAATCAAAATGCGAAACATATTAAGTCATTAGGCAAAATAATGATAAGTCATCTGTCGGCACTTTCTGTGATTAAATCATTTGTGGTACTCCCGGGTGGTGATGCGCTCTGAGAAGCACAGCACCTCTGCTTTCATGATAGATCATGCGATTAACAAACTTATATCAAGAAATTTGATGCAGAATAATTGAGGACATTTCATTGCTACTGTAAGAAATCAATGCTAACCATATAATCAATAAGAACAATAGAGATAAATGTATTACAGGACAAGCTGATAAACCTTAACTGTATTTTCGAAGGTACAAATAAGAACCTAAGGGGGATTTTTGCGAAAATTTAATTAAAATTTTAGCAAACTGTTGGCATTTTTCCGTGACGATGAATATTACAGCATACAAACGATTTTATGCTATCTTAAAATGTAAATATATATATATATATATATCTTTTAAATGATACAGATTTAATAATTGTGCAAATGTTTCTTAAATTTTAGCAATTTTTAAAAAAAAAAATTTTAACTTTGAAAAAGAAATTACATTATTGCTCTAGAATCCAAACCATTTTCATTGTTTTATAAAATATTTGCTCTCATTGCTTTATCAAATATTTAATCGTCTGGTTTTCTTCCATTGTTGAAAGTTGAAGAAGAAGAATTCCGTTTAATATCCGATTTTAATATATGTTTGTAACACCGCTAAAATTAAAAGAGAAATAAGCTGGGCAACGGCACTTTTATATACGCTATGATATCATGGGACTGGTCTCCATCAAAAGATTCATGTACAAAATGATTAGAGCATATATATTAAGTCAACCATCTAACTCTCCGACCCGCCCGAAGGCACAAGGATTTAAATCATAAAACTGAATGACCGGACCGCCGCAACAGCAATTGGCGGGAACTGTGGTTGACTGGTCACGATACAACCCTTCCCGAAGGAAGTACGTCCCGTCATCGATGGGAGGAGTCAGATCCTCCACCTATTAGAGTTCCCTCCAGGGTGGCGAGATCCAACCACCATGCCGGAAGCATCTCATTCTCATTTCGAGGTGCCCCCGGGGGGGGGGGGGTTGAGCATATATATTAAACTAACTTAGTTTTATTTTTTGACATTTCAACAGAATTACGAACATGGATTTATGTCTAAGCTATTTAACTAAATTTAAATATACACAATTTTTCCGGAGAACTGTTTGGTCGCCAAAGGCGACTGTACTCAAAAAAATTAACCGAAATTTTGTGGGTTTTCCCTAGTACGGAATAAATTATTCCACGAGAAATATTGTTTCACAATCTTCAAAATGCAATCATTTTTTTTTTTGTTTTGTTTTTTTGTATCAGTTACATATTCTTGTTATCCTTCCATGGATTTCCTTCAATTTTTAATAATTTTTTAATAACAATTTTTAATAATTTTTTTTCTAAATTTAATAAATATTTCAATAATGAAGTTACATTTGAAATATAGAAATTATACATACTTCATTCCTAGGAACAGTGAAACTTTGAATACTCAACCATTAACTTTTTAAAAATTTGGCAACATCCTTTTCATTTTCGAATAATTTTTTACACGAAATAACAATATTTTTTTGTTATTGAAGAACAAGAATTCGCAAATAGTATTACTGCCAGAACACATTAGCAGAATTCTGGAAAAACGTTAAAAGAAAAATTTTAAAGTAAGCGATTAAAAATTTATATCAAGATGAACTATTCATTGGTTATTTTTCCAAGTATTTTAGTCATGAAAAATTAATTTTTAATTGGATTTTTCAAAAAGTTCATAATTTATTTTTATATTTTAGTATTTTTAAATAAAATTTGAAGTACTTAAATACAAATAATAATAGCTTTCGGAGAAAATTAGCTGTACGTGATTTTAAAATTTAACTGACACAATTGATATTCTCATTTTAATTTTTCAAAAAGCATCTCAAGTTATAAAAGGATTTTCTTCATTATAATGTTTTATATAGAAGTGATTTCTACATTTAAACTATTAAATTTGAAAATACTTAATCTCAAGTAAAGTCAGATATACATATATATAAGTGAAAACGCTAGGCATGTAAAAAAATTTATACTGTTACAATAAAACGTTGAAAAACAATAAAAAAACTTTTAAAAAACAATAAATTGCAATTCTAAATATTTTCTAGTCCATTCTGAATCAGTTATCATCATAGGTTGTTAATTTTCATAACCATGGAAGATCAGCACATTTTTTTCTTATCATTACATTTACATTAATTCACAGTTACTTTCTATAAAATATAATGAATATTGCCAAATAGCTATTGTCTTATGCATAAATACTTTCCACAATGAGTGTTTTTTTATATAGATTATATAAAACCATATAATTTTTAACCAGAAAATTCATGTTTATTTACTTTTCTTAAGTATTATATGATTATTTTTTACGTGATACTTTATGCTAAATGTACTTTTTGCAACCATTGTCAAAGAATTTTTCATAAAAACTATTAAAAATTACTTTTAGTTGAGAAGATCTTTATACAGTTTTTGTAATCAGGGCAGATTACATTTGTTGGTCGCCAATTTCGTAAAAATTCTTTGAAGCCTTTTGATAGCATCACATGTATACTTTTTGAAAAGGGGATCAATAGATTATATAATAACATAACTCATAATACTTTTAATAATTATAATTGAATATCTACTAATGAAATGTTATTTTTCAATTTATATAATTAGTTTAATTATTCTTTGTTGATATATATATATATATATATCTTAAATACGTCTACATAAGTATTACTAAAAAAATTAAAAATTCGTTTGATAAAAGAAAAGTAATGAGCTCTTACTTATCGACGTAATTTTGTGTGAGGCCAATTTATTCCTTCCTTTTTTAAACGATGTTTAATATGTCTTAAATCTCAAAAATAGATTACTCAATTATTAACTCTAATAACTGTTATCTATTAAAGGATAAAAATGCAAAATAATTTTTAAAAATTCTTCATTTCATGGTTGCATTTCATATTGATATTTTTGGCGAGAACTTACAGCGTCTTCCCTTTAAATTGTTTCAGATTGTAATTTTTGAATTTATAAAATTATTCCCATAGTAGCATTATGTTTTATCACATTTTTGCAGTTCCACGTTTCGAAAAAAAAAAATGGCGAAAATTGTCAATTTTATTAAAAAAAGAAGCCCAATTTATTGATTAAAATTTTTTTCATTCCTGTTTGTTTAAAACGGTAAAAGATATAAAAGGGTAAAAAACAAATATTACCAAATAATAAGATTGTTGGACCACGTTTAAGATTATTTTAGAACTTTTCACAAATACTGAAGATAAATTTTATAACTATTAAGTAAGTATTTATTCAAAGTAAGGAAAACAAATATTAATATTTTCTATTGAAATACGGAAAAAAAACTATTGAAATCATTTTCATAATTTTTCATTTCAATTCTATTGAAATCTTTCTTTTATATATCTTTAATTACACTTTATACTAAGAAACGATTCGAAAATATGGGCGATATGCTAATTTTGCTTTTCATCATAGCGAAATTTTATGATGAAGAAAAAAGAATGTATATGTTATAATCTCACAATTTTTCAGATAATAACATTTTTTTAAGTAAATGTTCTTGATTAGGCATTTAATTGATTACTTCATAGTTGCTACTCCAGCAATTTCTGTTTTGTCTAGGAATTAATTCGTGCGGTGTTTAATAAGAAATTAAAGCTTTATTTCAAAAGCAAAATACATAAATACGTTATCAAAAATATTGTCCATCGCTAGCCACTAGTTTTCCCCATCTTTCAGGCAATTTACGAATTCCGTGTCGAAAGAATTCCTCACTTTTCGAAGCGATCCAATCAGAGATCCATTTTTCAATATTTTCTGAGGAAGTGAACCGCTGTCCAAGCAAATCATTATGCATGCAATCAAACAAATAGTAGTCTCAAGGAGCAATATCTGGTGAATACGGCGGGTGAGGTAACACATCCCATCCGACATTTTCCAAATATGTTTTGACCGGTTTTGCGACATGTGGTCGAGCGTTATCCTGTTGAAAAATAAGTTTATTATGTCTGTTATCCCATTCTGGTCGTTTTCTGGCCAGAGCTTGTTTCAAACGCCTCAACTGAAGTCGATAACGTTCTCCATTAATAGTTTCACCAGGTTTCAGAAGCTTCAAATTTCTTTGGCTGTCCAGGTCGTTCTTGGTCTTCCAAGCCGTAATCACCACTTTTAAACCGTGCAAATCACTTCTGACACGTTCGCTCAGCTAGAGTATGGTCACCATAAACTTCCACCAAAATACGATGACTTTCGGTAGCACTTTTCTTCATGTTAAAGTAATGAAGAAGAACCCCCCGCAAAAACACTTTATCAGGCACAAAATTTGACATTTTCAGTTGAATAAAAATTGTTGTTGTTGTTTACGCTTAAACCAAATGGCATATACTAAACTAGATGCGCAATAACAGTAGTTTTAAATGCATGTTTGAACAAACGAAACTATGGGACAATAAGCTAGTTACGCCATCTCTTGTAAAACCGTACGAATTAATTCCTAGACCAAATAGTAGTTGACATTTCTTGTGAATGCGTCGTTTCTCAGCAATTCCATGAAGCATTCAAAGTATTTTTCCATATTTATATTGATCATTTTTTACTTTGTCCTTTAAAATAGTTTTTGTAGATTTTAATCGATAAAAAAGGAAAAAAAAATATTAAAAAAAATATTTCAATAAAATTCAATGATGAAATGATGAAAATTATGTATGTATATTATATATCAATATGATTTAAAAGTTCTAGTTATCTATTATTTGACTTGTACAATTGGAATATAATAAAGAATGCAAAAATCAATCAAACGAATTAAATTCTATTGATAAATACTGAAAGAAAAAGATTATCATAAAAAAAGCAGCCATATTAAGAACTATGATAAAATGTGTATAAAAAGCTTTTGAATAGTTAATAATACCTTGATAGTCAATGAAATCTTAATGGATAATATTGGTAAATAAATCTGAATGCTTTATTTGTGCCTCGTGTTTGTGTTTTTTTAATTCAATGGTAGAGCTTCTGGCATTTTTAAATTGTTTTCCGTCATCACGAATCCAATGCTAAAGACTGTACTATTATGGAAAATAAAAGATCTCACTGGAAAGTTTCGATAAAGGAATAGATATGTAAAAAGATTATTTTATTGCATTAAAGAATGAATAGCCCGAAAAATAGTTTTCTGTAATACTTTTTTCAAATAAAATAATGAAATACAAATTTAACATTCTTGTGTCAAATCAAAGTTGAATCGATTATTCTTATAAATGCTTTCCGAATGCCTTTATTGCGTTGTAGTTCTTTAATTCAAGAAAATGCTATTGGAAATTGTTTCCTTTATAAATAAGCTATGCTGGGAAACGAAGTCCTCACTTGGAAAATTTCACTAAATCAAAAAGTGTTGAAAATTTCTAATATAGAGCCTTTGTTAATGGCTCCTAAAGAAGGAATAATTCAATCATCTAAATTCCACACCAATAAAATATCGGAAGATAAAATATTGATAGTATTAGATAATTTCATTTTTTATTTATTAATGCTCAAGATTTATAATGATACAAAATAGCAAAAACTAAATTAAAAAAGTCCCTTACCTTATACAAATTTTATTTTTACCAATAGTTTACTATTTAAACTTCAACAATCATGAATGAAATGTTAGAACCGTATGTAATAAGATATATTCATAACCCATTGTAAACCTTAGAACTCGAAGATTAGAATTATTAATATTTATGTTAGTAATATTGTCTTCAATATGATATAAAAAAAATTATGAGAGCATATATTACCATCAAACTACTCAGTATAAATAATCATTTTGAGTCAATTAAATTTATAATAAATTTAATTTTCGATATTTAAACTCAACTCAACGAGTTAATGAAATAAATTCGTTTTCTCCTACTTATTTTTAATAAGGGCATCATGATTTTACGCTTGGTTAATGTACGCTTGGGGTATTATAGAAATGTGAAAATGAAAATGGGGATCAGAATTTTTTGTTTTTGTTGTTACAGGAAATGTTAATCACGTCCTGCTATAAAAATATGACTTTCATGTTTCGTAAGTCTAACGCCGAAATTGACCATTAGCATATAAGTTTGCTATCGTAAAAATAAAAATGCTAAAAACAAAAGGTATGACTTAATCAGATATATCTCCAACGTTTTTGATTATTTCCTGCTTTATTAATGTTAAATTCCCTCAGAGAAAGGTATCAAAAATATTTTGTATAAGTATTTTCAAATATTTACTTTCCAAAAACTAGATTATATCTTTATTGATCATTTTTATCTACTTTAGAGTCCCATTTTTAAAGAAATACTAAGATCAAATTTGTAAAAATAATTTTCAATCTTAATAATTTTTAATAAAACAATTTTTTTTTACAAATTATCTTAAACTTGTGATACTAACTAAACAAATTATCTTAAACATTTGATAAATTAGGTATATTCATCGAATTTTAAGATTTTTAAATCGGTTGTTTAAAATAAAGTAATTCAAAAACGTTTTTGTTGTGAATAGCCAAATTTTTTGGAATAAACACATTATTTGAAAATGTGTTTATGAAAATTAATCTTGGAAAAATTTTGGCTTCATACATTTTATAAAAATTTAACATGTTTTTTTAAGTATTTAATATGTGTAATATGTTTTTGGTTGTTTTTAAAATCTAATATTTTTTTAATTCCTAATACGTTAAAAAAATTTTATTAAATGCATTTTATTTTTTTAAAATTTCTAATTTTTTTAATGATTTTATTATTGATTACATCTGATTTTTAAACTGTAATATTTTTAAAATTTATTACATTCGGCTTTTGATGTTTAATACTTTTAAGACTGAATATATTCAACTGTTGAATTCATTACATGTTTTTAAAGTTTTTGATATTAAGTATATTTAGCTTTTAATTCTGTTGCACATTTTTAAAGATTTCAAGATTCGGACGTCAAAACGGTTTAATTCTTAGTGTGAATATAGTCTTATATCGATATTAAATAACTAATATTAGGTTCTTATTATGTTCTTATCATTTACTATCTATAAATTTATGTAATTGTTGTTGTGGTTTGTAACAGCCTCAAGTACTAGTGTGTTTATAAAACTTATGATTATGTTTGTAATACTCTCTATTAGTGTCTTTCTTGTGTGTGATTTATTTATTAATACACTCTTCAATTGGAGTTTTTCCTATAATTTTTATTGTGTTTTAATAAACAAATCGATTATTATATAAAACGCTTTAAATTATCAAGACTTCTATTGATTCTTAAGTAGATTAAAAATATTAAATTATTTTCAAAATGAAATGCATATTTTGATTTTAAAATAGGGAAACTTCTGATGTCAAGAGTTTAAATGTATGATATTGGAAAAACTGATATTAATTCAAACATAAAATTTTGAATCCTTTTATTATTTTTAAAATAAAAAATAATCCTTTCTATATAATAAAATCTTATTGAAAAGCTATGCCTAAGAGCATTGAAAAAGTATAATAATAATAATAATGCACATAACATATTAATATTTGTTTAAATTTGAATCGCACTTAAATTTAAAAAAAAACTGCCTCAAAGAGGTTTAAAAGATTTTTTTATGAAGTGTAGGAATATAAATATGAAATTGTTAATGAATATAATAAACACTAAAAGAAAATTAATCTAGAAATGTAAGCCCAATGCAAAAAGAGTAGCTCAAAATATATGTATTCTAATTTTAGATAAATGCCAAACACCATTTATAACTAATGATGATTTTTTTATGGAAAGAAAAATATCTAATAAATATATGCAATTACTCATTTTAGTAGACGTTGCTGTCGAATTTCCGTTACAAATCAGATAAGAATTGTGTCTTTTTACTAAGCATTGCAAAATGCCGCTGTCAGAAACGTTTACGTTCACAACATTAATTGACGTTACCTATGATTCGTCTAGACGTTTGCGTGAATATGTGTCCGATTGATGGTATCTCCCGCCAAATTATAAATAATCACCTTGTTATTTGGTGGGAAGGGTATGTGTTTGAGACTATTTCTAGTCCATTGATCCTTGTTAGACTATTAGATTAGCATCTCAATACTTTTTTTATTGTTCCTTAACTATCTTTAATTATTAGGAACAAATAACTATGGACAAAAGAAGGCATCAAAGAAACGTAAAAATAAAACGTAGATTTAAGAATGTGATATACTTTGTGTCAGAGATGCAAAGATATTTTTAAAGAGTCCATTTAAGAAGGGGGAGGGGAATAGAAAGGCAATCATATTTTATGGCAGTGAAATTTGTTTGAGATTCGAATTTGATACTAATAAAAAATCGCAAAATGTCATTTATTTTGCAATGGTTTAGACGAATTTGAAAAACACTTTATAAGCAACTTGATATCTTTAGTCCTAACTGTAATGAGCTGAAAGACATTTAAACTAATAAAATATGTAATACTTAATTCAAGTAGTTGATTTCACAAGGTTCAGTAACCATTAAGTCGTCACCTCATTTTTCATGCGATAAAATGTTTTTGGAAATCACAATTCTTTTTAAATCCATTTTGTCGTAGAAAGCCAGATATCCTGCAATATTTCAGGGGAAATCAAAAATTTGTTAGGATTTCAGGTTGGTATCTTTTTATCCTTATTATAATGAGCCCAAATGCCTTTCAACTAATAAAATGCAATATTTAGTTCTAATAGTAGGTTTCATAAGGGCTTATTTCAATAATTTCATCTCATGTAGGCTTAGTGATAAATAAATGGAGATTAGTCTTAGAAAGTTCATTACTATATTTAATTAGTGTTAAAAATATACCATGTAAAAACTCTAAAAATCTAAAACTGATTATTTGTAATTAATAAGATTTGGAGTGTTAAGGAAAATAAATTTTATTGATTAATTTACGGGTAGATGTTCTAAGGTCACAAGAAAGAAAAAAAAATATACAATAAAATACATTGAAAACAATATATTGATATTTAGAAAACTTAAAAGCTGTTAATGACCGAGACTCAAAATTCTTAATTTGTCAGTTCTTCATTTATCGACTGTTTTCTGAAAAGTTTTGCATATCAAGATTTAATGTACTGTCTGTTTACAGATAATAAAACCAAAAGAAGAATATGTCGAAAGATGAAGATGCTTATTTTTACTTAGCAATATATATAAACATTATAAAAGTTTCAAATTAAAACAAAACTGAGCAATTCGAAAAGCAAATAAATTTTAATTTCGGAAAAGAAATTAAAAAAAAAACATCTAACAAAGAATTCCGAAAAAGCATTCTTTTTATTTCCTGTACATTACCCTCTTGAGGAATGAACTTGTCCTGTTTCTGAAGTAAACAGTATTTTGCTTATTTTAAGTGCAATTGCTAATATTTCACAGTATCTACTAAAATTATTTTTCATATCCTAGCATTAAATTCCTCAAATATTATCAATATTTAAATTCTCTAGTGGATCAAATACATCTACCTTTCATACGAATATTCTGTTATAATGATTCGTTAATAATAATAAAACAGTTTATAAAGCTACAAATTATTATTAATTGTTTTTTTCATTTCATTATTAAATTGAATAATTATAACTACTCAATTAAAATATACCACAATACAAAATGTTGTCAAATTTATTTTTTTAATTTATTAAATGAAAATATATGCATTTTGTAGTATAGGATGAAGTAAATGCATGTGAAATTTAGCATAATTAGAATTTGTTTAGTTACCCATTCTCTGCTCTGTAATAGAGTATCATATATTATATGCTGTATAAAGAGTATCATATATTATGTGTGTACGCATTAATTTGATTAAATAGATACATTTATCCGGAATTGGGTGTAAATTCACTTTTTTTCTTTCGGAAACAGATATGTGATAAGGAACTGTACTCAAACAATATCTAGAATAAATGTTTTTATTTGTTTTGTTTTTTGCAAAACAATATAGAATTTTACCAAAACAATTACATTTTCTTAAAATTAATCATTTCATTAAAATTTCTGTACAGCTTACTTTGGTTCAATTTTATAATATTATTTATGTACATTTAGGTATATTTTTTTCGATAGTAAATCTCAATGTAATTGGTTGCCTAATTCATAATTTATTTCGTTTATAAGAAGAATGCGGATAAAAAAAAAGTTAAAAATTTATTTCTGGCAAAAAAAAAAAAATATTTTCCCCACGTAAAATGCATTATTTCAAAATTCGTATCCCAACAATACCACAAAATGCAACATATTGCGAACTAATGATAAACACATGTCCATAGACGAATCCACATCCTTCCATATTTATGCATCTCTACGATTACACGGGAAAGAGTTGACGTAATTGAAGGGTGCCGTATGCAGATTCTCCTGAGTGGCGCCTTATAGAAACATTACCAGGCAGTGACGACAGTCGCAGTAATTTTCTATCACTTAAACCGCAAAGACCAAGAATTAGATTGAGGTATACTTACCACTGAGTTTGGATATTAGGAGACAATTCAGTCGGCGTCGGAAGCCATATTAGAGGGAGTGCTCCACATCATGCAACGGTATGGGTCATCAGGAAAAGATACAGGCTTGCCTTTAACTACAGGGTGAATCCGGTCACATCCGGTCAAGTGCCTGCGCAACGGTGCTGGTCATTAACTTGAAATCAACACACAATGGCGTCTGCACATCAATACCACAGCGTCTGTCAAACAACAGGGAAAGGGGGATGGGGGGGAAGGAGATTGTTTTTGTAAAAACACAAAGATTTTTTTTTTTTTCTTCCTTCTGATACCAATTCTTACAGTCGCCTCTACATATGTATATGTTGCAGTTTTTGTTTGCAGAATGCAGACAAGTCCACACATTACGCAGACCAAATTACTGAACGGGACAATTGTAGGTTTGGCGTAAAGTTTCAAACAGCTGTCAGGGATACTTTTTTTTTTTTTTTCGGGAAAGGGAGAAAGAGACAGTGAATATTAGGAGGGAGGAAGGGGGATCTTTTTTTTTTTTCGGGTCGGTAGCTCTTGTCATTAGAGGGGTGTTGCCGGGGTTTCAGATTAGGGGGTGGCGAGGTTGCGTGTTTGGGGAGATTTTTGAAGGTGTTCGGACTTTTTCCGGTTGGATTCGGCAAGAAATAAAGCAAAAAAAAGTATGCCGTTTCTGTGGGGGAATGAACTTAATAGTCAACAATGGGAAAAGTAAAGATTTTATATAACAAGGGAAGATTCTGGCCCCAAATTTTGGAAACAGTCTTATTAGTTGAACTTTGACGGATTATGAGGCAGAAATCAAGTCAGCACATTGAATCCAAGTATATTTTGAAGGAATCATTCAATTACAATTCCATCGTGAATGACAATTGACATGTCAGCGTAGTAAATCCATTAAATGAATGAATAAAACATAGTATATTATCATGGTGAACATACTATTTTTTAAATCGTTTATTGAAATGATTTTTCTAAATATGGATTTGAATACAATTTCGGAAGTGGAAAATGTTCCTGTTACCTTGCACAAAAGACAATGTAATAAGTATAACTGGGTATAGAATATAGACGCTCTTACTTTTTTTCACTATTAAAAATTAAGAATTAAAATAAAAATACATTTAGAGGTTATTAAAAATTAAGATAATGAGGTCTGGAAAACTCGGCATTTAATATTGAATAATTTTCTTCTAATAAAATATTTTGAATAAGCTACATTAAATGGCGTTATAAAAAGGTTACGAATTTACGGGTTCATATAACAATAGACTAAATGATTGTACCCGAATATTCCTGTTTTTAGCATTTATGTGAATATATTAGAAATAATGACTAGGTATTTATTGAATTTTATTAAATGAAGCCAGACAATTACAATTAACCCAACAACAAAAAAAATCATGATGCCGAATTTCGGTCTTTAGTTATTGACTATAACACTATGAAATTTATCGAGCAGTTCGATTTGCTTGATTAAAAAAATAATTTGAAATAGTGTCTTATTTTCTCCACCATATGTATTAAAAAAATACCTTAAAAAACTTATATTTGTTTCTAATCGTATTTTGTCATCTCTAATAATAATAAAGATGAATGTATGTGTGTCTATCTGATTCTTTCTCTCTCTTTGTGTATGTGAGTTGGCTCTACAGGTCAGATCGTTTGACTTGCAATCAACAAATTAGACACATCTTTATCTTTGAATGTGGTAATTTGCACCTCGGAAACAATTTTTTGAAGTTTTAAATGCCATTTAATTAATTAAAAATTAAGCTGAAATGTTGAGTATTTTGTTAGAATAAATTTCGAAAATATTATTGCACAAAAATTAATGCAACATTTTCAAATATAGAAATTGTTTTTTTAATGATGTTGGTTGACTGATCGTGTAAATTTTTTCAGAAATTTAGCAATTTTTTTAAAATATGTTTTTTTTTCCTAATTTTTAGTAATATATTATATTGTCCTAAAATTCAAACTGTTTTCATTGTTTCGTCAAATATTTAATGTCTTCATTTGCTTCCATCGTTTATATTTCCTGATATATAGGTATAAACATAATCCAAATAATATATATATCATAATCCTAATAATGTATAGTACCATATAAGATGTTATACATAATCCTAAAGAAGGAAGATTATGTTTAATATATGTGTAGTTTATAAGACAAATAAAAAAGTGAAGCGACAATTTCGCGGAATTTAGAAGATAAATGAAACTGATGTTTAATCTCACCATTAGAAACGCTCATATACACAATAAAAAAAATTAACCAAGATAGTTAAAAAACATGGTTTCAATGTGAGATAATTTCGCAGAATCATGAATATGAAGTTATTTAACAATTATCTGAAAACAGATGTAAGTAAAATTCCACGAAGACCAGCGATCTATAATGAAAGAAGGACACCCAATCTATGAGGAAATAAAAATAAGGAACTAAAGAATCGAATTCAAAAATCGCTATTTTCTCCCCTTCCTTTGGAGTATTAAAAATCGCATTCCAAATTTTAATTTAAAGGGCTGTATATTTATTTTTGCATTTTAATATATGGAAATGTGTGAATTTATTTAGTCTACAAATTCATTGAAGTTACTAAATCATATATCACAAACATGAACGCGGGAGATAAGATGTCCGTTTTTTAATATTTTCTTAATATATCTTCAACTAAAAATTTTAGAAAAAAAGACATATCTATTTAGAGCAGTGCTTTATCATCAACAAGTGATAAGAATACAATGAAATGAAAATAAGAAATAAAAATCGAACCATTTCTGACCTCCGATAATTAAAAATTCGATTTTTTAAAGATTATTATGATATTCAATTGTTGTAGTAAAATTCGATTTTAATTAAGATGACATTATATATGTTCCCTCATATTGATGTTATCAAATTCAGGAAGTGATTTAGTCTACTTTTTCCTCGAAATTATCGTTTAAAATGAGTGAAAAAGTGTGTAGGTACATGCAATTTATATTTTGATATCTTCTTTATATTTAAGCAAACAAAAGTCTTCTCATAAGACTTTTGCATATTTGTAACGGCTTTTTAATATTTGTGAAAAAAAAAGGAATAAAACTCAATAAAGGATATCGCAGAAAAAGAATAAAACAGCCATTTTTATTCTTTATATGATTTCAATTCTAAATTTAAATTAAGTAATAAGTATTCTTCCCAATTGATACTCTCAAGTGCACGATGCAGTTTTGTCAGCGATTTCATCGAAATTACCCCATTATATATGAATATACTAATTTAAGTTTTCTTTAGATATCTTTTTTTTTTACATGCAATCGTAGGTAATCCATTCTTTATATATCATCTCTTTACATAAAATTTATATAAAAAAAACTTATTTTTATTCGGAATGTTGCTTTATCTATAAACTGCGATAATTCATAGAACGCTTATGATGATCCTTTGTGAGGAAACTGAGGAAAAAAAAAACATTTTGATACGTCAAGAAAGAGCAGAACAAAGAGCGCTTGCAGTTTCAGACGACAAATGTAAAGAAAATAATTTTACTCGGAAGTTTACTAGAAAAAAATGGTTGTCAAAATAAAAATCCCAAAGTTTGATAACACATAACCAATTTTTTACGAAAGAACATCATATCATTGCTGCTCGTTTTTTCAAACTGTTGATCTTTTCTTGAAATTTGATCATGGCTCAAAAGTTAAAAAGTGTGTATGGGAACATGCCAAGGGATGATAAACAACATAGTCACTGAAAGATTCCGCCATCTATGAGAATCAGACAGCTCTTCTATGACGCCCACAAAAACATAGGTTGTACCAACAATGATATCAAGCATGAGAAGTAAGAAGACCAAAAGGATGCAGATTTTTCAGGGCGAAAAAAATGGCAGAATTTAACCCTTCTACTGGATTGTTGATGCGGCTAACTCATGCATCATTAAGCAATCTAACAACTTTCTTACAATTGTAATTTTTCTGCTTTTTCTAAAAACGCAGTATGGAATCCAAAAGAATTTTTCTCCGAAACCATTTGTTTTTGAGATATATACCTGTATGAAGTTCGTAGAGGTCATGGATCTTGAAGGAAATCATCGGCTTTTAAGTTCAAAATTGGAAGCAATGTGTCAGACATTGGAAATTCCTTTTATTTTTTAAAAAATGTCTTCATATCTTAATAATATTCCCATATCGGGTAATCGGATTTCAAAGGATTTCAAAATTAATACAAAAAGTTTTCAGCTAAGTTCGTGTTTTATCTTACAGCTACATCTCTAAATCTTATCATTACATCGGTTCAAAGTAGAATTCAAAATATTAAGCGAGTTAACATTCATTATTAAGTTATTTTAAGATTATCTGCGGGAAACATCATGGGATTGTATTCATTCAACTGAATGATACGTCTTATAGTTTAGAAGATAGAGAACATATCAGTGACTCATATTTTATCTTGGAAAAATTCATATACTAAGACATTATACTTTTTCTTTTTAAAATGCCCTAAGGCAAATAGATAAATCTACCTATTATATAAAAAAATTATGTAAATATTGTGTTTTATTCACTTTGTGATTGGTAGTAGAGAGACATACGGCCCATGACATTTGAGGTTTGCTTTACCAGTATTATTTGAAATATTTCATTAATATTATCATTACATCGTAGTGCACTTATTATACTTGACGGTGAAGTAATGACAAAAAAGGAAATTAAAGCTTTAATTAACCTCAAATTAACAGCAAATGTGTTTAAATCAATATATTTATTAATTTTAATGTAATCACAAACACAAACCACCCGAAGGTGCGTGGAAAAACATGAATGACCGGATTGCCGCAACAGCAACACTGGTGGGAACTGTGGTTGAGTCCTAAAAATCATCACCAGCAACGGTACAACCTTCCCCTAAGGAATAACCCCTAAGGAATCACCCACAAGGGTGGGGAGAACCAGCCACCATGCTGGAAGTTTCTCATCCTCAATTAGGAGGTGTTCCCCGTGGGATTTAATTTTAAGGTAAGACACGCCATTTGTGGCAACATTAATCAATTGCTTTCTGGTTTATTTACTTTTTGGAGTAACGGAGATTTTTTGCCTCTCGAATAGCAATCATCTGAATAAACAATACACATGTTACATCTGTATTGTTTTTTAAATAGTAATAATGCATCCAGCAATTGTTCTCGTTTTGTGATCAAAAAGAGCTGAATGTTACATTTTGCTTGTTGAGATGTTGACGGGTCACAACAAAGGAACCACGCATTGCTACTGATTTAAAAAAGGTTGCAATTTCCAGCGAGAATAGCTTTCGCCATGACCATTCATAAGTCAAAAAGCCAGAGTTTTTGTAAAGTTGGTATGATTATTAATGATTAAAGAAGAATATTTTCACATGGTCAATTGTATGTAGCATTGTCCAGAACGAAATATAAAGCTAGGATTAGAATACAGACAAAATAAGACAGCATTAAAAAATACTGCTTTTAAATATGCTCTTAGAAAAAATTAAGCAACATGAAATATTATATTTGTAAGCATCTTTTAATGGTTTTAAGAAGGTTTTTATTTAATCTGTTTAAAAATTTGATGTCTTAATTCTTCATTCCTTCCGAAAAATTTAAAATTGGGATGAGATTTCTTCTGAATTTTAACAAATGCTAATTTTTTTCTTTTTTAAAAATTTTGAATTGAATTTTTTCGTTCTGTCAACTTTAAAAAAATTCGTTTCTTTCCATTTACTTTTTTCGTCTGGTGAGAGGAAATTAATACCTCAGGAATATATATATATATATATATATATAATAAAGGAAGTAAAAAGAGATTACGTTTAAATTATTAAAGATGTGATAGCGAATTTTAAACTTCAAATTACAACACTTTATTGCTGTTTTAGAGCTTCTACAAACCTTGATAAGATGGGAAGTTTTGTTGAGCTTCTTTCCATTAACAGCTTCTATATAAAAGAATTTAAAAAAATAAGAAATCCTAACTGTTAGCATACATAAAAAATACAAACAAGACATTGCAGCAAAAAAGATAATGAAATAAATAAAAATTCAAGCAATATTGTTAAATAAAATGTAATAATTAATTTTATATATTTGATTAACAGTTTCTAAGTATTTTTTGATAGCGGATATTCAAAAAATCTCAAATTCCTTTTGACCATAGTTAAAAATAGTTTAAGAATTCTTGATTATATTATGAATTTTGAAAATATACGGTTGTAAAGTTATTATAGTGTTTTAAATATCTTATTATTTAGAATACTTGTTGCTGAATTTCAATCATATTATAAAGTAAATAAGAAAGAAATGAGATGGCAAAAAACGTTATATCATATACTTAAAAATTTTTTTAAAAGTCAAGTTTTAAATGAATAAAGAATTTCAATAATTTTGAAACATGTATGCCAACGGTAAAAGTATACAACTTATAAATATGAGAAATGGATTGGTTGTTAAATGCATTAGTCTTATAGCAACTGTATAAAAAATGAAATTATATTATTATCATTTTTACTCGAAAAAATCTTTCTCAAAGAAAAATTTTTCATTTAATGTAATAAATTATAATTTTAATTATATGTATTAACTAAGTATATCTATTTCTTTCTTACCTAAGTATAAATTCTCAAAATTAAGTTGCAATTCATAGCATGAATTTTTTGAAAACAAACATTGTCGTTTACTCATAATATATTACATAGAATTAAAAGAACATCGAAAAAAGTGTATTATTTGCTTCTCAGCATTTGTTTTAGAAGAATGAATGATATCCCTTTCTGAACCTGGCTTTGTAATTTCAATAGGGTTGACATGTATTTTTACCAATATCACCAAAGAGACAAAAGAGAGAGAGAGAGAGATTTTTATAATATTTCGAGAAAATTTAATGCAGTAATTTTCTAAAACTAAAAGAATATACATGCTGGAAAAATCCTATATATGCTTATACATGTATCTATATATATATATATATATATATATATATATATATATAAGAGATGACTTACTTTTAAAACGAAGTAGAGTTTGTGAAGAATCATGTTTCCTTTAATTTCCAAGAATTCATATTTTTAGGAAATTTAT
>JAPMOR010078490.1:0-18267 GCA_026543865.1 Argiope aurantia
TCAGTAAGCATAAAATTAAATTAGAAGTAGGAAGTAGTTTTATATTTACAACGACGACGACATTGGCCAGGAAAGTTTGCGTCTCGATTTTTTTAGGCGTAAATAAACTGTGCTCTAACAAAACTCATAAAAACTTGAATGAATAATGCCGCTAAGATTCATGTATTTACTTAAGATGAAAAATAAATTCATGAATGAATACATTTTAGAAGTGAATCAACTTGAATTTATAAAGAATTATTTTTGGTCTCTTGGTTTATATTTTTATCGAGTACACTGAGATAAATATATTTGAAATAGATGATTAGAAAAAGAAGATATATTTATCTAGTGAATCTTGTGTAGATGAAATAGTAATCGAATGTTAAGCGCAATTTTGCATGAAATACGAATTTGAAGAGATCATTTTCTTATATCAAGCTAGATATTTTTTTTCCTTTTTTTTAAACAAAACATATAAAAACAGGAAATATGGCCAAAATAATGAAAATAAGGTAGTATTGACAAATCTCCTCATTTTTACACCTCTTTGAGTCCATATAATTACATTTTAAAATCTAATTTCAATTTAATTAATTTCCTAATTCTTAGCCCAATTCACCACAAATCTTCATTCTAAAATATTCTCTTATTTCCTGATTCTATTCCACTTTTTCTATTTAATTAATTCAACACGACTTTTGAAATTGCTGAATCGGCTAAAAACCACCAAGTTTCCACACTCCGAGTGAAGGCAAAAATATTGCTGACTTACACAAATTCTTCTAAAAGATCCCTGTGATTCCCTTACCTACGGTTGACGCGTGTAAGAAATCCGTATTAAAATCTCACAGTATAAATTCAAAGGAATAAAATTTTCATCAGCTCTTCCTCATTTCGCTTTGTGCCATTCTGTGTTGTTGTGTGCTCGTAGCTTCTTCTTGTTCATAAATCATGTCTCCAAGGATAAAATAAAGTGAACTTTAAAATTTCAAAATTTCTTATCTCTCTTCGGCCATGACTCTGCTTCATAAATAATGTTATATATATATATATATATATATATATATATATATATATATATGTGTGTGTGTGTGTGTAATATGTTATTGTATATAATGTATATATGTAATGACATCTCTTAATCAAAATTAAATCATAATTAATTTTCTAATTTTTAACATAATTTAGCCCATATTTACTTCATTCTAAAGTATTTTCTGATCCTATTCCACCTTTTTTTTTAATTAATGCAACGAAAGCTCTGTAAAAATGCTGAAATCGACAAGTTCCCACACTCCGAGTGAAGGGATAAAAATGTGTTGATCTAAATACATTCTTTTAAAAGATCTCTATAATTCCCTTACCTATGTCGACATGCTTAAGGAAATCCCTATCAGAATCTCACAATATTATAATCACGGGGATAAATATTTCGTTGGTTCTTTTCTCTTTTCGCTCTTGCGTCGTTCTGTGAAGTGACATCTCTCGTTGCTAGTTGCTTGTACATAAATTATGCTTCCAGGTATGGAGTAAAAGCGAATAAAATTCAGAAATGTATTCTTTCTATTCGAACTTACAATAAACACATCTAGGATACCATATTGCTCACGCTCATTTGGTTTCACCCTGTTCTTTATCTTAATCATCCCCAATAATCACATTCATTATCTCATTTGACGATATTTTGCAGTCTGAGAATCTGAGTGATCGAAATTTCTAGAAACTTTTTCCTATCTCAAGAACTGAGCACAGCCTCGCAATCTGTGCAAACATTTAAACGCCAAAACCCAGTTGCCAAATCTAGATGTACTCAACGACAAGTTTAGAAAATATTGTTTGATATTTTTTTTGAAAATTTCCAGATATTTCTAAGGCAGGTACAGAAAATAATGTCGAAACTGTGTGATAAACATCTCATTTAATATCCCATGATATAATTTTTGACTGAAAAATCGCCATAGTTAAAGCTTTTTCGAGCGATGTCAAGATCATTAATTTAACTTAAGATTTGGTTTGAGATGTACACCCCCTGATCATTCTTAACCTGCTGTAATGACTTCTTCAACACTTTTTCTCATACTATCTAATAAAGTTGTTTTGCCAGAATACGTCTTACATGGCACTTGCGTTCAATAGTTAAGAAATATTAAGCTTTGGCATGAATTTGGCCCTTTTATTGAATATATCATGTCATTCTTGGCGATTAATTCCACGCATTTATTAATAGTATCCAAAAAATCAAATTGGTGAGTTTGACATGTTTTTCTCAATCGATTGAAACAAAAATTTAACACAAAACTGCGCTTATAGTCACAAAATCCAGTAATAAATTTTATATTTTTTAAGTCAATGTTTCTAAGAATACAGGCAGACAAGCTGCAGTTGGATTTGGTTCAAAATTTGACAGATGTCTACACTACAGGCATTTAATCTGTATTCCAAATTTTCTTTATCGAGTTCTCTTCACTTTGTAATTATCTTGTTAACATATTTTAACAGCCGAACTTCCTCTGAACGGCGTTTACTCAAAATTTGTGAGAAATCTACAAATTTGGTGCAAAGGCCATATACGAAATTTCAGTTTCAGTGTGTTTTTAAGTTATCCTTCACAAAAATACAGAGAGACGAACATTTTCTATAAATATTTTTTCCAACTCAGGGAATTCTAAAACGGGGAGATTATTCGAAAACTCGAGTTTTATTGATTATTACTATATTTTCTCTATACTACGAAGACGAGTAAGTGAAAATGAACTTGAGAGAAATAAAGCAATAAATATGCATTTAAATCTAATAACACAATTTTTAATGCTTTGTACAAATTATATCTCACATTTCATGTTGAGCAGGTGATATAGAAAAGAAGGAGGCAAAATTGTTGGTTAATATATCCCACGACCATTATTAGAAAGGACCAAGAAAAATGTTTAAATTCCAGTTAAACCAAACGTAGTGAGAGAACTTAAAATTTGTCAATGACGCACCTTTTTATTTAATTTAAAAAAGAAAAAATCATTTTCGCTTATACTTTTGACGGTAATCGGAAATAAGACGTGGAAGTAACACAATGACACTTACAGTAGCTTCAATTCAAAAATATAAAAAATGATTTATTTCTTTATTCAGATGACTTTTAAAGATATTTAGAATAGTAAATAAATATCTTGATCACTTCTTGAAATATTCTTATAACGTTACCGGATATTTATGCATCAATTTTCTGTCCTACTGTTTTTAATAATATAACTAAAAAATGTGTATCCGTTTTCAGGAAAGACCATTTTTTTTCAAACTGATATCAAATTCGGAAGGGGTTTTTTTTCTTCTGATGTGTATAATCCTAAGTATTCTATATCTGCACTTTCTGCTAAATTTGCAATTTCTTTTGAGTTGTTGAGCGTAAAAAAACCTCCCACTGTTCAAACCCCTCCAATAAACAACTTTTCCGCGTAAAACTTCCAAAGCACTTCCTTCCTGGGAGGTCAGAACACACTTTATTCGAAGAAGGATGTTCCCCAAGGCTTCCTTTTTTCAAAAAATACGACAACAAACGATCCTTTCCTTCAGAGAGTAAAAATGTTATGGAATAGTGAAGAATACAGCCTATTTGTTAACAATTTTCCCAGGAGGGTTCAGGGAAAAAGATCGGGGGGGGGGGGTGAATTTTTTGTCGGTTTGAAATAGAAGGAATATTTTAAATGACGCTGTGTGGAGATATTTTAAGAGGAATATATGCGTATTTGCTGTGAGCTTATGTTTAGCCAAAATTCGACGGCAGATTTTGCGTTTCAAATATCGAAATCGTTGTTATTTATGTGGAATTTTTTTGAAAGTTTGACGTTGAAAAGTGCTTCACGAATAAACAAACGAAATGTGAGGAAAAATCTTAAAATTGCTGTGGAAATCGTGTTTGGAAGCAAATATCACGTTGGATGTAAGTTTAAATAAAATTTAGGATTGCGTCTAAAGTAGCAGTTGTTATGGTTGGTGGGAAATATATGCACATGAAACATTTGCCTTGGCAGTTTGTGACAAAATTGCTTTATTTGTGTAAGGTTCGGTAAATCAAATGGTTTCTCATTTTGCACTGTTAGATTTAGTTGTTTACCCGTAACTGGAGACATGAATTTTCTTCCTATGCCAAAGACATGGAGTGAATATGATTATATAGTTATTTTTATATTTTGTCTTTTGTAAATAGCATTGAAATTTCTTTTGGAAACACAATACATTCTGCAAATCATGTAGTTAACGAAAACAGTAAAAATGTTAAATGTTTTAATATTAAATGCAAGAAAAATATTATAAGAAAAACCTAATGATTACTTACTTCATTTAGATATTACTGAATTGAAGAAATCTTTATAACTGTTAGAATTTAACAGATAAAAATGAATAATACAATATTTTAAAATATTATTTTAAGAATATTTCTTTTTATATTATTCAAATTAAAAGCAGTTTTAGAGACATGGTGACAATGACTCCATAAATAACAACAACAAAAAAATGGAAAAGAATAACTCGGTTATACGCGCGTGTTCATACTTTTACTTTTGACAACATGCTGCTGATAGAACAACTTGTAAGTACTGAAGATATGATTGTATTCAAGGACAAAATATCATGTGATAATCACAGCTGATGAACAACGTGAAGTCAATTTGACTCCCTTTCCAGTTACTGTTTAAAATTATGGACATAAGAAAAGGACATATTTAAAAAATGGGAGACAGATGTTTTCGTAAAGGGCAAAGCACAAATTCTATTGATTCTTATTTAAAAATAGGTTTGGAAAGAAAGAAAACGCGTGTTAATGTGTAGATGAATTAATATTCTAGAAAATAGGCAAATTATTTTTTTATATGGCCTTACATTTTTTTTCAAATTAAAGTAATTAACAATTATATTTTTATGATTTCACATATACATTTTACAATGTGAATCAGATCATCGTTATACACAACTGAATCGGGCGTACTGAATTGTGAACAATTCGCAATTCAGTAAGTTCTTATTTGAAAATAATTTTCAACAGATGATATTTTGCATATACTTATCAGAAAAAAACGTCAACATCTATTATTATTGCAAAAAGAAAAAAAAGGAACTTAAAATTCGGCATTATGACGATTTCTAGTTATATTTTAATTGGTTAAATCATGATTTTTCTTTCTTTTAATATCTTATAAATATATTTTACTATCGGTCTAGTCACATCTTGGTCCATTAACCACTCATAAAATTCAGATAGTTATAAGGTGTGTCACAAAATGAGTAAACTTGCCGTCATTCTTGCAGAAAAGTGTTGACAACCCTATTAAAAAAATTCCATTTGACAGCTGATAGATTAGGGTAAGTAAAAATGGAGCGTTACACGATAGAATAACGTGTTAATGCAAGATTTAAATTAAATCAAAAACACATTTTTTTTTTTACTTTCAATTGCTATATTTTTATTGAAGCGTACAGTACACAGGATAGGGTCATGCATGGAATAACACATACGGCAATTGTCCTCCAAAGCTTTCCTGGCATATACGCTCTTTTGTTGAAATTTTCAATGACAATTTTGCATAAATGTAGCCGAATTTCATTGACATATCTTTGAGTTACTTCCTTCACTGCATGCGTCTTGTGGGCATGTTGGCATAAATCTTTGTTTTCAAATAACCAATGGTCGGCATAAATCTTTGTCTTCAAATAACCAATTTCCAATGGTTTCAAATCGCACGGTGTTGGGGGCGCAATTCTCAAATTTTCGAACTGTGGCCCCCAGACTTTCATTATTTTTAAAATATTTTTCAACACTGAAAACAGGTTGTTCTATCGTGTAACGCTCCATTTTGACTAACCCTAAACTATCAACCTTGAAATCGCTTTTTTCATACGATTTGCCAATACGTTACGCCACGAATGGTGGAAAATTGAAATCTTTTTTTAATTTTGGGTAACCTTTTAATTTTAAGCAAGTCTTTTGCCAAACTAGAAGATAAAATATGTTAGTAAAAAATAATAATAAGTTCAGTTAGTCAGTATTTATGCAAGCATTTGAATAAGATAGCTCAAAAATGCAAAGACTTAAATAAATGAAATTTAGTATGTTATCTTAAGACTTTAAACATGGGTAGGTTTTTGTTAAATTTTCGTTTTATATCATCTGAGAATAAGGCGTCCAATGTACAGATTCTTTTTTTAGCTTTGCACGATAAATGTTTGCCAGCGCTTGTTCCCCCAAAAATAGAAGTTGAATCACCAAATTGGCTAGCTAAAAGATTTTCCGTATTGATCGGTTACATATGACATGTGATCAATATACATGCATTTTTTTTTCTTACTAATATACTATTCATATATATAGAACAATAAAAATAAAATTTTTAGTCTACTTGGCTTCCAGGCCTTTCTTTGCCAAGGCTCAAAATATTGTGCGAGAGTGAACAATTGTAACATATTATTAGCGAGAAAGTTTTAGGGAGACCACTGGTGGATTCATGGTGGCTCTCATTGTTTCTGTCTCTTAATATGAAGGGTTCAAGTTCTCTAACAAAAGCAAATGAAATTACATACTCTGTAACTACATTTGAATGATAAATTAGTTAATTCAAATGTTCATTGAAATTTGGCGGTCTTTATACAAAATAAATGAATAAATAATTGCTCAAGATGTTCCCTATTTATAAAACAGACGAAAATTCCAATTTATGATGCCTATTTAGCTGAAAATCTTGCTAAATATCTAGTAATTATAAGTGCACACAGCTGCTGCTAAAGCTTGGCTTATACTAACACCTAGCAAGTTTAGCAAGTAGTGAATACTTAGTCAAATTCTACGTGAGCAACAGCTAAGCGTGAGAAATATTCACGAAAATCCGTGTGCCGCTTAGGTTACAAATTCACAGAGTTCCAACGTTAGAGTTTCGCTCTAAGTGTTTGGTTGATTGACCCAAAAGCAGTTGGTGTAAGCCATCGCGATAGTTAGTTGCAACACAAACCAATTTAAATGATGGCCGCCGTTGTCAAATGATGCAGGATGTTACGTGAAAGGCTTCGCGAGTTGATTAGTCATCTTTAGGATTCGTGTGTGTAGGGGGGGGGGTGACGTTCTAAGACTTAAGATAATGCATGCGATTTTGATGGTGTAGAATTTCAAATTGCTTATGGATTTCTGTAAGCACTATTCTGGAATCAGGAAATGATACCTAAATTTGGTGAAACTGTTCAACTCAAAAATCATTTGTGAGTTATTTGCCGTTTTTCAGTATATGTTGACGTAGTAGTTGACATAATTGGTCTAACAGAGTAAATAAATGCGGTTTGAGTTATTTTGTCAAAAATTCACTGTAAATACATTTTGTGACTTATTGACTGACGTAATCGGTCTAACAAAGGAGATAAATGTAATTTTGAATTATTTTGTAAAACTTCACTTCAAATATGTGTATCGATTGACGTAATTAGTCTACCAAGGAAGATAAAAGCGGTTTTGAGTTATTTTATCAAACATTCACTACATATACATGTTGTGAAATATTTATTGCTAGACGTAATTGGGATAAAAAGGGAGATGAATGAGTTTTTGAGTTATTTTATCAAAATATTCATTGCAAATACATGTTGTAAAATACGTGTGGGTTGATGTAATTTATTTAATAAGATAGAAAAATGTAGCTTTCAGTTATTTTGTCAAAACTTCACAGCAATTTTTAATGATAGATTAATCAGTAAACTGCCATAAAGAGTATTCTAAATTATCCTTTAATTGGTTCGTGAACTGAAGGTTTGAGACGTGATAGAAAAATAAGCATATTTTTTTAATCTAATAGCTGCAAATATTCTTAAAGAATTAATTATTCTTCTAGTTTAGACATACAAAGCTAATGTAAATTCCGAACTACATAAAGAAAAGTAGCAATGAAATGAAAACCAGCAATGGACCAATGAGCCATTACGTTAAAGAAAATAGTAATTTGAAAAAATCGATGATGTAAAGTTTAATTTATTTCCATATTTGCATTTTATAAAATTTGTCTTTTTCCATCAAATTGAAAAAGAAGGTGAAGGCATTTGCATCTCCGAAAGCGTTAAAGATACCCTCAGCTGTTAAACTATATGAATTAAGAGTCCTTCCGTTGTAATTAGTTGTCCATAGATATAATAAACACATTAGTTGTTGAAACATAGATACGGGATAAAGATGGAAGTAACAAGACAAATATAATTTAGAAGAATTTTATAAGAGTCTCCTCATTTTTTAGTGGCATAGAAAAATTTCATTAGTTTATTTATTAATAAATAAATAAATAGATAATAAATTTCAATTATATTCTTATATTACATTGAGATATAAAAAATTTTGACATTTTTCTATAGATTCCATTGATTTATTTATAATTTTATCTCTGCTTTATTTCTTGGTTTTTTGACTGTCTCATATCAATTCCAAGATATTCCGATTTTACTTGTTATTTTTTAAATGTATGTTTCATGTATTATGATGCATTTGGTCTCATTGGAGACTCGATTGTTTTCCTATATTATTGCTATTAAGCTATTATAAAATGCATTTTTTACTTCCAACTTATGATCGCTAGTAGCACACAAATATTGTATATATAACATTGATCAATAACATTGATATATATAACATTGATCAATAATCTCGAAATTGTTTAATATTGTGGAATATTATTTAATATCATATAATATAGTCCAATATTGTGCAATATTGTGCAAAAGCTATCCTACATGAGATCCTACATGTCCTACAAGACTGCAAAACATGAATTATTGCTATTTAGACTATTATAAAATGTATTTTTTTACACTCACCATATAATATTGTACTATATTCTATGACATTGATCAATATTCGCAATATTGTTTAATATTGTGGAATATTGTTTAGTATCCTATAATGTCACCCAATATTGTGAAACAGACTGTGCTACCTGGGATTTGATAAGACTGAAAAAAGGAATTCAGTTTAATCAGTCTATTTCAAAATATTGAGCATCAAGTTAGTAAGTTATTGCAAATTAAAAATATAATTGAAATTCCGACTTGGGAGTTAATATCCCGAAAAAAATTTTAGTCTTAATTTTAACACTGGCAAAAACACACGATTGAAGAGTAGTTATCCAGAGTTAATATCCAAGTTATCAAAATAATAAGAATAAAATTAAATTAAATAATGTCAAAGTAGGGAAATGATTGCGCAGCACTATATAAGTATCATCAAAAAATAATCGTTTGGATGTAAAAAGGGTGTTTTTCTTAGTTTTGTACAATAATAGGAAGACTACACTCTCCCGGAAAAAGATTTTAATAAGTTAAAATATTATTTTCTATTCCAAACAAACAAACAAAATTTTTTCCCGAAGATGCTTATTCCAACCCTCTAAAGTGAAATTGTGCCAAATTTTGCAGTTCAAATGGTCTATTCTATAGGTAAAGATACAGCCATATTTATCTTTAATGTTCATACAAATATGATGATAATTTGATTAGATACCGACACATCCTTTATCTATATATAGACTTTAATGTGTGCATATATTTGTGAAAATTGTGCACATATTTCTTAGCAGAAATTATAAAATGAAAAAAAATCTATTATTTTATTTCTTATTATACTGTAATATAAAGATAAATTCAGATTTCATTCAAAGCTTTAAATTCGTTATATACGGATATGTTGTTAAATCCCCGTATATACCGAAATATCGCACAAACGGCATGGCGAGAATAGATAAGGCGAAATAAACGTGACCGGTGGTTATCAGGGGATATATATCCGACTTTCCTTATGTCTCTTAAATTACTAAATCGTGCATTTCTAAAGGAGTCTAAATCTCTCTAAATGTTTGGTTGATTTACCCAAGCCATCGCAAGTGTTAGTTGGGACATAAACTAATTTAAAGGATGGCCGCCGTTGTCATGGGAACTACGAAGTTACGAGAAGGACTATGCGAAGCTGATCGGTCATCTTTGGGATCTGGGGGGAATAAGGATTAAGGGTAGATTTGAATGATGCTTGAGATTTTGAAATTGTGGAATTTGAAATTGGTAAAGAGTTTCCATAAGGAATAATTAGAAATATCATTGAAACGTGTGTTTGAATTCAATAACAGTTTCAAAAATCATTTGGGAAAATGTTGTTGAAAATGAACCGATTAAGAATGTTTTCTCTTGGAATGTACATGGAATATGCAACGTGTGATTTTAGTCGGTCTTTGTTTTAAGTACCGCAGGTTGTAGATATATACTTTCGAACCAATAAAAATTTACAGATAAGGTAAACATTAATGTTATGATATCTTTAAAAGTAAAAAGAAAATTATTCAGTAAAAATTTAGGACATCGTATATAGTCTCTTATTCCTATTATTTACATTTAGTATAAGGCTACACCTGTCTTAACGAATATAGCATAAAAATTTGACTTCTTAAGGTATTTCAATTTAAAATCCGAACAGACTCGGTTTATGTTGTTGCAGTATAATTACACTGTCTACCAATAAGTAATTGGACACCTGTGATAAAATAGATAAACACAATTTATGAAATTCCGTAGTTGGTAGAGCTTCCAATCTAAAGTACTTATAGCCTTGACCCATCGTGGCATGATTTGCAAAAGTATTCGGATGATGGAAAGTGGTATTTTCTTACACGCAGCTTGGAGAAGACATGTAAGTTCGTTTGCTGATTTTATACGTTTGCAGCACCTCATAATTCAACGATCTAAATCGCCTCAAAAGTTTTCTATAGGATTGAAATCTTGACTCCGGGTAGACAAGTCAAGTCGGTTCATCCAATTGTCATCATACCAATCCATTGTGGATATCATAACATGAAAAGTGATGTTGCCATCTTAGAAATAACAATGATCCAACCCTTAAAATCGCCACAGCGTAGGAAAAACATTGCTGACAGCATTGGTCGTCTATCTCTTAGTTTCGGGAGTCTGCCGGGTTGAAGTACATTCCGGCAATCACCACTCACCTTCCTCTTCTTAATTATAAAATCCACTGTCGATTTTGGAATGTTTAACTCACTTGATATGTTTCTTAAGGATCTGCCAGTTCCATTTTATTCGATAATTACCCTTTTCTCGAAGTCAGATAGCTCAGAATTTTGTGACATCTTGCCTGCGATTAATATCATTGCTGTTTTCTACACGATATTTAAGTACAGAAGGCGTGACGTATATCAGGATTGCAGATATCTTCATTTAAATGGGTGTCCAAATACTGATTGGTAGGTAGTGTATCTTTAAACGAGTAGTTGAAGTTCTATTCTTAGATTTAGAAGCACAATTTATATCTACTCTTATCTTTTGTATTCAGTGGAGACTGCTACTATATGATTCAACAGGAGAATTTTTCCTATCCAAGGTATCGATTCTACAGGGTGTTTCATTAACATTGTGAGAAACGTTTTCAGGAGGTATAGGAGATAGAAAGACGAATCGGAATCGCATAGCATTGCTCGGTGCGAAATTCCTGCTTTATGCTGTGGAGAGTGTTGAACAACAGTTCACATTTACAATAATTCCACTTAAAGATAGCATTTGCAAACTATTCTTCAGGCAGTAAGTATTCGAATGCAGGACTCATCAACATGCAATTAACACATGTAGTTACGGATTGTAACGGATGCACCAAGGTGTTTCCCTATCAGTGTGAGGAAAACTTGCAGTATGTAGTGGGGGCATAAAGACGAATCGAAATTGCAAAGCATTTCTGGTTGCAAAATACTTGCCCCATGCGGTAGAGGGCATTGAGCAACAGGTCACGTGAACATCTATTTCGCTGGAAGTTAGCATTTGTGGACTAGTTCCGAGGCAGAAAATATTCAAACATTGAATTGACCGACATGTATTTGACATACGGAGCTGAGGATTGCAACGGACGCACCGCTCCGTTCTCGTACCAGGAACGTTTCACTTACACGCATGCTCTCATCATACGATATCCTCAAGTGCACATAAAAAGTTATGTAGGATTGATTGTATAACGAGAGCTACAATCAATCGAGACTCAACGATGATGTCAAAATTGACTAGAAATTTGCAAATGGTTACATGAGTGCGAGTATTGAAGCGAAAAGCTGACGATTTGGTTTTTTCCACTCCATTATATGGTAGATAATTGTCAGTAAACCAAATCTACCCATACCATCTGTGATACCTTTGATCAGTTAAGACTGCAGTTTATCAGTTACGGAAGACTTTCGTTATATGGAATCTTCAACAAAATTCGGTAGACAACGTGTACATATTGCTCACGCATGAAGCAAGTTTTACAAGAAAGGAAGTTTTCAATCAATATAACGCTTATTTGGGGCTTTGGAGAAGTCCTAAAATACGCGACCAATTGCAATTCAAGATCATCTCTCTGTCAATGTTTGGGCTGATATTTTTGGAAATCACCTTATTGGACGGTATCTTCTGTCCTCTTGTAAGAACAGGAAGTCTGGCATTTGTTCTTCCAACAGTCTCGCCGATCTTCTTTAAGAAGCATCGTCAGTCGTTGAGATGGCAGTGGGATTTCATTATGGGTTCTCGCATATTACAGCAATGGCATATGCCAGTATCTAAATGGCACATCTGGAAATCACAGGTCGTGGTAGCTCGGTTCATTGGTCTAGTAGATTTCTGGACCTATCATGCCTGCACTTCTTCATGTGGGGTCGAGGTGAAACTTGAGTGTATAAGATCCCCATTGATTCAATTGAAGATCTCATCATTGACATCTTTTTAGCTGTCGTGGAGATGGAGCTACAAAATGAATCTTTCAGAAAATTAGAAATCCCAGGTTGGTTTGGTTATATTAACGTCTAGAAATCCCAAGTGATGCTTTTGTTAAGCCCTTGTGACTGTTTCTGGTTGGAGTTTTGAACATCTTCTGTAACATGTAGCTATTTTCCAATATAAAACTTGTCAATAAAATGATTTCGGCATATTAATGTGTTGCTGCTTCAGCAATGACATGTTTTGTTTATAAAGGATAAATATACCTCGCGAAGTTTATGGCTGCTCAGAAAATATGAGAAATGTATATTTTGAGTGAAAATATATAAATATATATCTTTTGAGTGATTTTAAAAATCCTACCGGTCTCCCAAAACCCATATGGGTGTGCTTTTGGGGGGGAGCAAAGTATCCACCGGGCCGCGGGTATTTCAAGATTTCTGTCGTATCGGGTGCCAATTGTAATTTCATTAGACTGACGTTTGGGGCCTTTTTAATTAAGACTGAAATTTCTAATCACTGAAATAATATGGAATTTTACAGAATATAATTATATTTTTTCACTCTTTTAAATTTGATTATTCGCTTGATTGTGGATACAGGGAAATAATCATGCTTATATTTCTCTGATAAATGCATGCCAATATCTTTAATTTTTAAATTTTTTAAAGTATAGGAAAATGGATATAAAGAAATTACTAAAAAGTTTTATATTCCTCTAACCTTCAAATCAAGCCTTGTCTCATCGCAAGCATAAAATATCACTTAACTTTGAATGTGCTAAAATTCGGAAAGTATAACATGCAATGAACGAATAAAATGAAACATTCGTGGCCGAATAGTTATGCATGAGAAATAGCTATGATACTCCGTCTGTCTTTTAAATTGCCAAATCGTATATCTCCAATGGATTAACTTCAAGTGGCCGATTGATTTATGCAAAGGCACTTGGTTTAAGCCTCCAGGATAGTTATTTGCAATATAAACTAATCTAAATGATGACCGCCATTGTCATGGAAACGGAAATCGTTCACGGTCATTTTACAGACTCGAAAGCAAAATGTCTAAGCCGTCCTTGAGATAATAAATGTAAATTATTGAAGAATTCAAATAGTTTAAGGAATTTCAGTAAAACAATTACTTTAAAGATATCTAGGTCTATCTAATCAGTTTAATAAGCTTCAGAATAGAAGTTTCGATGTAGTCAATTATCCACTAACGAATTAGAAACTTCCTTTATGGAGCTGTTATTTGGGGTGGGGGGAACCTATGTAACTGTCCATTGAGCCATATACATGGTATGAAATGAATCATCAGTTGAGTTGTTATATAGTTCAGTAATCATTGTGTTGTTTTTTTATATGTATTTTCTAAGATTTAAGCAATATAACAAGGAAAATCGCTCCTTTATTGAACTTCATCATTATTTTATTTTAAAGTATACATTTTAAATATTACGAATATCAATAGAGAAAAAAATCGAAAATGCGTAGTTTCTTTTTTTTCTTTTTTTTACTTGCTGGTGTTAGCATATGATGAAAAGTTTTTAAGTAGAAATTAAGCTTTTCTATATCAGCCCATAAACTGGCAAATGAGATAAAAATTTATTTCACAATATTAATGAAAATTAAAATTTGAGATTTTTTTCTATATTATACTGTTATTGACCCTTTTCATAATATTCACATGGTTTTGTGTTTTAGCATATATTAAATTAGTTCCTGAACATTATTATTACATTAATTTCGTTTTGTAATAATTAATGAATGTAAATATTAATTCAAGTAATTTTCTGATATTTGTCATTTTGCGTGATTGAAATATTTTTTGTGGATAAATATTTAAAAAAAAAACAATATCAAAACTAATATTAAATGTTCGCCCAAAAATTTGATACAATTCCGCGTGTTTTTTTTCAGTTATTATTTCTGCTGTACGAAATATAAAGAAAGTATTGGATTCCGCATAAAAATCGAACTAGAGATATTAAGTAATGTTTTGCCGTTTGTAATTGGCAAAAAGTCATTTCACCAATCTGTCTGATAATATAACCATTCCGTACGATTTTTAGCTCACGACTCTGACTCGTGCTATTCATATTTGGACCAAAATCATTGTGACGAGTCAGTTGGAAAAAGGTTAGTCTTTTTACTTTCTTACATACATAATACAGAGAAAGTTTAGTAATAGTCAACAAATTCCAACTCGGGATTTTAACAGATCTCCACGTTTCTGACGTACGTAAGCTCGAAAACACGTTTCCGGCATTATTTCTATCGATTTGAGGAAAGAATAACCCAAAAAACTCTCTGAAATAAAATTTGTTATATGGTCTGTACACCAAATATGCAGACTTTTATCGTCTTTTGAACAAAAGCCATTTTGATGCATCTGTTCGTCCTGCTGTCAATTTACAAGTGAACTTTATAACTGCAGAATCAAAAGAACAAATTCGATAAGCAGATTAAGCAAATAAAGTGTATATAACTATCAAATTTGGTTTCACATTCGTCCAAGTGTTGGTTGTCTGTCGGTCTGTACTTATGAAAGTATATAAACGCGAGAATCCAAAGGCGCAATCACTTAAATATGCAAAACTTAATGTGTGATTTTGTTACTACAATTATATTTTGGAGTCAAATCTCGGTTTCAGTCAGTAGAAAAAAAGGCGTTCAAAGTGCAAAATTTGGTTTCCAAATATTATTAACCCCTTAATTGGTTTGCCTATCCGCCATCTATTGATTCATCTCGTTTTGACATTTTAAAGATTAACAATGCCACTTACGACTTTTATAACTTAGTGTAAAAGTATATATTGTATATTATGGATTCTCGTTTAAGTCAAAACGTTCTCCAGTCAGAAAGTGCGATCTATAAAGATAATAGAAAAAAAATCAGTTAAGGGGTTAACAGCAAGCAAGGGTTTAATCGTCAAATAATTACGGAGAATTACACGATATAATAAATAAAAAAGTTAAATGCACACCAAAGTTTAGTATTGCTCAATTACTGCTTGCCAGTGACATCTATGAAGACATTCGTGGCTTTATTAAAGGTAAAGAATTTATGTAGTGGATGGGGCATTACACCTTTATTAAAGATTATGTGAGAATACTCTTGCTGTGTTTGATTCGAGTTATACAGTGTTTTGTTGCATGCTATCAAAATATATGCCGGAATTTGAATTGACAAGATGCAAAATTTGATTTAATTTTAATTTGATTTTTTTAAATTACATTTCTGAAATATATATCATATTTGATGTGAACTAGGTGAAAAGCATATTTGTGTATTTAAAATAACGATTAATGTATTTATCATAATGATATCCAAATCTCTCTATTAAACTGCAGCCAATATTATGATCCCCTAAACCAAAGAATACCTACCCTCCTTTCAGAATCTGAAACAAGAAAATTAACCCGAATTTTTCCCCAAATCACAAGAAAAACCTAGGTATTGCAAAGAACAGGAACTTCAAAGAAATTCAAAAGCACAGCATGCCGTAGAAACATTTGCGTGCCTCACATTTTGCGTGAGAAACATCCTCCCCTGCTATTCCTTATGTCTTTTAAATTACCAAATCATAGACATACAATGGGGTTTCTCTAAGTACCCAGTAGAAATACACAGACAGAGTTGGTCTAAGGCATCAGAATAGTTATTCGCGAGACAAACTATTTTAAATGATGGCCGCCGTCGTCATGGGAACGGGAAGTTCCGTGTTAGGACGTTTCAAGGGGCTAATCAGTCATCTTAGGGATATGGGTGAATAAAGATTAAGGATAGACTTCAGTTAATGTTTTGGTGGGGGAGTGGTCATCGAAATTGTTTAAGGATTCCATACGGATTGTATTAGAGAAAGTTTAGGGATAACTGTGCTATTAAGATAATTGCTACTGACCCTTAAATGTGTTTGTACTTAATTAAATGTTCTTGGAATGTTTGACCACTTTATTGATAATGCAGATAGGTATGATTGAATAACTCGTAATTGCTCATAGATATATGTAGTAGTCCAAGCTGGTAGCACAAATATATTGTATAAAATACATGGTATTAAATATTCGCAATATTGCATAATATTGGGGAATATTTAATAATATAATATCATAGAATAATGAATAATATTGTGTAATATGCTGTGTTAATGGAGTAAATAGGTTTCAAGAATTGTAACCGCAAATCTTATTGATATTGCAGAATCTATAATTCTGACAAAATAATTAAGGATTTTTATTACAATAAATATTTAGGAGATTGTTAAAAAAGCAGGAGTGACTTTTGAATTTCTTTGATTATTTAAACATAATACTAAACTAATATTTTGTAACGTACCTTTGAGTTTAACCCTTTATTTAACGACGGTACTTAAAATTACGTTTAAATTCCGCTGATATCTTCCCAATATGACTATTTTTAATAGTATTTGAAAAAACACGAAGAACTCATTTCCAATAGAAAGCAATAGATATCAACTAAAAATAACTTAATTTAATTCATTATATAATAAAAGATTTTTTATTATAATTAATTTTAAAAAAATTCTTCGCTCTGGATTTATTATGTACCAAAACGTAATTAATGGTTCAAAAATAAATTTGAAACATTGATGGTAAAATAATTCGATAAATAGAGGGATAAATAGATTGACTTCTTATTCAGACCAATAAAAATAAAATACGAGTCCAGAAATACAAGAGAAAAAAATCATTGTGCTTAGAAGAGAGATTTGATTGTATTGTATATCAACAAATAAGGTTTGCTTGTGAATGGTCACTGTATAAATACAGTATTTTATAAAAAAATTTCTCAATTAACAGAATTACTTGCTTGATTTAAATTTATTTGGTATTGCCATTAATCTACAACTTCGTATACTTGAGTCTTTTTCATATTGAAAATAAAATATAATAAAACTAAAATTTAAATTATGACTAAAATCTTTTTTCTGTAAAGCCAGAGGAAAATCGGACTTATCCAAGATAAAAAAAAATAACAGATATAGATTAAACTGAACAGATATTTCAGAAAAAAATATAATCTGAAGTAAATAGATTATTTTAAATCTAAGTGACCAAAAGGTATGATTCAAAAATTTCCTTGTGACTTTCATTACCAAATCGTATTGTCACATCGGAAGATCTGTATACTTAGCTAATTTACTTTGAAACATCTGACGTAAGCCATCGGGACAGTTATCTGCAATATAATTTCAATGATGACTACGGTTGTCATGGGAACCAGGGAGTTCAGCGTAGGACTTTATGAAGGTGGTTGGTCATTTTAAAGATTAGATTGCGCAAGGATTAAATATGAGTTTGAAATAATGAATGCAATTTTAGAGAGCACAATTTGGCATAGTTTAAAGACTTCTTCAAGGAATAATGTGTTACATATTTTAAGGGGGTGTTTCAATTAACAACATATATGAAAAACCACTTTGAAATAGTTAAGTCGTTATTCGCGGTGTGAATATTAGAGCAGATTATGCACAAAATTCAATTTCAATATGTAAAACTGACCAGTTAG
>JAPMOR010078496.1:0-10789 GCA_026543865.1 Argiope aurantia
TTTCTCACTGATCTACGTATTAAAGATTTTTTAGAAATTCGAAATTCTACCATTGCATAAAGGCTGCGATCCTTTTCTCTCTCTCTTTTGAATTTTTCTTCTTATAAATCATTAATATTCTTATTTTAGTACAAGAAGAAAAAAATAATAATTTATTAAAAACAAATGCTATTTATTAAACCCTATTAAAATAAGCTCTCCTGATATCGAATAAAAGCAATTTATAAATAGCAATGTATTAAATGTTTTAATTAATTTATTTTCGTATTTTTTTTAACTTAATATAAAACAAGCACTTTATTATTAAGTGGTTGTTGAAGTATGCGGATTTTATTTTAGAGACGATTAGTCATTTTGTCGTTCCCTTTTTTTATAGATATTTTACATATTTTTATTTTTATTATACTAAGAAATCAGAATCTCTTTAAAAAATATGCTTTTTTTCGTTTAATATAAACATGTAAAATGGTAAACATTTATTAGTAAAATGAAATATGTATGCTTTATTTCCTAAAGTATTTAATTTCCTGTTTAATTTATTCAGTGCTCATCTGAGCTGTATAAAAATGTCGTTTAATCAAAAAAAATATTTAGTTTTACATAATTTTTTTTAAAAAAAAAGTCAGCTTAAAAATAAATTGCAATTAAAATTTTCCATATTTTTCTGTTATATATTCTTCTGAAGTTTCATTTTTTATGTCTGTCATCTGTACAGAAATCACGTAAAACGTTTTTATAATTCGTCTTTTTTTGCGCTGCATGTTATAATGAAAATAAACAAACAATAATTAAAACGTTTGTGTTATGGGATTTTTTTGCTGATTTTGAAGAAAGAGAAATAATTTAAAGGAAGAGACATAATTCAAGCAATTAACACTTTTTAAAGGAAACTGTTATGATAATAATTTGTATCAAAAGGAACAGGCATAATGAAATTTAAATATACACTTAATAAAAAAATGCCTTTATAATTGAGTATTTTTTTTTCATTTTTTTATTAGATGTCTTCTTAATTCTATGCTGTGTCAAAAATGTGAGAGCATTACAGCGAAATAAATAAATAAAATAAATCTTTACACATTTTTTGCCTTCGGTCCTAAATTAAGAACTATGAATCTCTCCTTCATAATAGTTGGATTCTTATCAATTTTTATAACAATATAAGGTGACACAAAATCGTGTGTACAAAGAAGGGAGATTTAAGGCACAATCCAAACCAGGGTTACAAAGAAATGTATGACCTCAAATTAGAGAATACAAGAAGTTGTTCACGCAATATTCTTTTCGTAAAACTGGAGGAAAAAAAGCTTCTGTACTATTTTTTCTCCAAAAGATTTGGTGAGAAATGACATGCTTAGTAAGAATTCTTTTTTTATTCTTCGGCGGTTTTTTAAAAGTCTCTTAGCCCGAATTAGTCAAATAATTAAGATTTAGACAATTTAATTCGCTCAGATAAATTTAAAGTGGCAGTCAGAAAATAGGACCTCAGGCACATTAATAATTGGATGAGTAACAAGAACTAGAAGAAAAAAAGCATTATCTCTCTTCAGAATCTTATCATAGATAGCAATTGAAAATTGAAAACGAAATATGCAAAAGTTCTAAATTTTATAATAGAGCAAAGGAACGATTTCAATTTTCTTTTATCATTTACAACATTTTATTGATCATTTGTATTTTTTTATGTCAGACCGGTTGGCACTTCATGTATTACCCAGATGACTTTTCGTGGGATTTATATTATCATCGATATATTCTATTTGATAATTATATTGCCTCTCTACCCTGGTTACATATACAAATTGCAGTTATATATAAGCTATCCATAGTGTGGAGATGAGTTATAGAAATTTGTGTAATATTGCAGTCAGCATGAATTTTCTTTTCTGAAATGTCTCATATATACCTTTAAAAGTCTCGTTTTGTCCTGAGCGCCTTATAGCAAAAGAATAATAAAAGATAATCGAATTCTAAACTTTGATTTCTCTTTGTAGAAGATAAAGATTTGATACTGATCTAAAACTTGGTGTTAAAATCTTACAAAAAATGTAATTAGCAAAGTTCTTTTTGCTTTTGAGTCATTAATGAGCGTGGAAATTTTGCATTTTAGAAAATGAGATTTTTCAAAAAATAATAACTTAAGTATTTTAATAATTATGCAGAATGCAAATATTTGTGTCTATACCTCATATTTGTTGTGTACATTAGTTATAATATATGAAAATGATTAGTTATAGTACGTGAAATTTATTTTTCTACGGTTTTTATGAATGATAATTTTTCTACAATTTATTTATTTATTTCTCTTATTGTTTCTACTCCCAGCTCCTAAGTTAATAATACTTTTCTAGAAATTCCGGTTTTTGCTATGAAAATTGACGCATAAATTATTTCTTGCGGTATAAATTATAGACGTAAATATTTGTTCAGTATATTTACAGCGTATTTTTAATGATAAAGATTATCCGTTTAATTAAGGTAATGCATTTCCTTAATTTTTACAGATTTTTCGATTAATTTTTAGTTATAATCTAAAAATGTGATTCAATTTTTAACTTATCTCCAGATTTATTAAATATTTATTGAACACTAACTATTTAATTTTAACCAAAGCAAGTTGAAAAAAAGTGATAAATCCAACATGAGAATTAGAAGCTCATATTCAGATTTAGTTTCCTGGAATTTATTAAGCCGTGTGATTAGAAAAAAGCTAGTTTAATTGTTACTCTGCTTGCAATATAAAAATCAATAAAATTAAAAATGTCCGTACTTCAGGTTTGATTCAACTGTTTGCCTTCAAATTTACCATAATGCTTTTTATTCATAAAAGTTTCGAGGTATTAAATTGTGAATTTATTTCAAACGTTCACTAATTGAAATTTCTACTTCACTTTCAAATGGTTTCCTCAAATTACAACTTATAAATTAAAGACTTAGTATATAGCTTCAGACTTATCTAGAGTTATGATTTAAGGCAGCTATATTATACAGTAAATCCTTTTTGAATCATAGAAATACAAAAGATTCTTTAATAGTTCCATTTCATGTAATTTGTTTTGGAATTCATCGTAAGAATTCATGGAATCTGTGAATAAAGAAAAAAAATGATAAGATTCCGCATAATTTTATATTAATAAATAACTGTCTCTCAGTTAAAATAATAAATGAATTTTTTGTCGAGACAAAAACTAATCACTACATCTAAAACCAAGGAATAGGAAATTTTAATTTTGCCGATAAAAATTATTAAGGTTATGCGTTTAAAAATAAAATAAATTTTTGCAGTGAAATTAATATATGATTATATAATATATGATTAATATAATGTATATTAATATATGATTATATAATCCAATTCTTATACAATTTTTTTCAGAATCTTTATTTTTTTAATAAGAAAGAGACTGAATAACAAAACGATAAGCAGCATTGACCAAGGAATCTTTTTAATCCTTTAAAAACCATTAACATCTAGTTAACTTAATTTCCTTTAATACATTTCATGGAAATAATCCACAATTATCCCAAACACCTCTTAAAGACCATTCCATTAATGCTGCAAACTGAATGATTGCGGCTCTCCCAGGTAAATATTTTAGTTTATTGTCAGATTAAGATCCCCTTGACCATCTGTTGATTCTCATCATTGGAACTCCTGTGAAGAACTGAAGATTCTATCGACTGCAGTTAAATATTCTTGTTGTGGAACACCATCGTTTTATAAACTTCTAATAAGATGTTTCCGGCGTCGTGCAGTGATTAAGTGCAAAACAGATTGTGATGAATTATATAGTGTAGCCTGATAACGTTGCGAAATATGCACGCAAGCTATTAGTTATCGGTATAGTTAGGTCTTAATTAGCATTATAAATTCATTCATGAATTGTAAATTTTTCGGACTACATCTATGAACTATCTGTTGAATTTCTATTTGTACATTATTTATTTACTTTTGGAAGATAAGTTTCAGATAATATTTAATGGTTTAAATGATTAAATAATATCAGATATTTTACGACTAACTAATAAAACGACTACTAACTAATTAAAATTTTGCCTAGAGAATTATTATTCTGAATCGTCAGACTAAAAGAAATATTTACAAATGACACAATGTATTTGTAAAAAAAATATGTAATTCTATTCATTAACTTTTGTAAAGTGCTGATGTTTTTACTTTTAAATATTCTAGAAACTTCAGGAAAAGATTATCTAAATATTTTTAAGGGGAAAAAAGGTTGAAACTACACAAAAAGTAGTAATGTTGGCATTTTTCTATTAGAACTTTGGATTTGGAAGTTCACATTTCTTCTTTATTTTTTTCAAAATTAAATTGCACTGTAGTGTAAAAAATGGACGTAATCCTGCTATTATAAAATGAGTAAATTTTCATTATTAACCCTTAGCACTCGAAAAGTAACTCACTGACTACACGATTAAATGCCGCAACTCATCACTTTGTTTGGTGCTGGAATTGGTTGGGCGGTGATAGCTATTGTTTCTTTTTAAAAACTCAGCATACATTTGAAATATCGTGTGTATATTTAAATATTAATAAAGTGTGCGAATATAAAACTTTTATACTCTAAATTGTGTCTGTGTGTAAACATTTTTAGTTAAAGGTAAAAAATTCACTAATTGCGATTCAAAACGTCTGGATTTGCTGGTTCATCCGCGTGAAATACACTCTCTGATTACTTATATTTCATAAGTAATTCAATTATTTTCATTTCAAAAATAATTCAATTTTATAATTTTTATTACAGAAAATTCTCTTCCTAAAGCTTTTCAATAACGGTTGAACGAGTACACATAATGTACTTAAATCATTAAAATATTAGTTTACTTCAGATGCAATAAAATAGTATAAATGAACCCAATTTAAATTGAACAAAGGGAAAAAAGATTAAACGCATTAGAAAATTATAAGTACAATAGCTTATTTTTCATAAATATTTGTCTACCAAGAAATAATCGATATTTTATTTCAAGATTATAACTGTTACTGTAGGTTCAAAAAATATAATTATTTCAATTAAAAAATGATCTCCTAATTTTGCGTAAACCTTATCAGGAAACGAATATTAATCAAAAATGACTAATAAATATAGATATTTAATTAATTTCCGACTGATTTTTGAAGGTAGAAAGAAAAGCAAAGACTATCTTTACTAAAATCTTATTATTCATTCTAAGAAACTTCAGAATACTTATAAATAAAATATCAAGTTTGTTTCTTTCTCGAAACATATGGGCTCCCAGTGCCTTCTTGGTCTGCAAAAAAATTAGGCAGACTTGGAAATAAAAAAAAGAAGAAAGCCTAGATTATCTCTTTCAAAGAGGCCGAAGAAAGGAGGACAACAATTTTTCGAAGCAGCGAGGTTAGGCTAATAGAAGCTTTTTCTCGAGACTCTTTTTATTTAAAGGCACATCAGCACATTCCTTGATAAATAACTTTATCTTAATAACATTCAGACACTTCCTACTTCTTCTAGACTGAAAAAAACAAGAATTTTTCAAGCAATCTAGAACTAAATCTGGCAACAAAAAAATTTCTTGAGCACGAGTAAAACTTCTTATTATGTTCACACTGTGAATCATTTTGATGAAAAAAATTCATGAACTGGAAGTTCCTTGAGCATAAGTGAACTTTGAATTTTGTTTTCATAATTAATGCATGTATGGTTCCTTCATATCTAAGATTTGGAGAAAGATCTTATTTGCTACTCTTTGTTAATCTAAAATTGCTATACGAATATTGCATTAGGCAATAATATTGGGCAGTCTTCTGCCTACGTAATGAAATTACTCTTTATAATTCAGTTGAGTTTTGATAAAGTTTTCATCTTTACCTTTCTTTGCATGATTTTGTTCTTTTTTTGTGAAATAAACCAGGGTAATATAATTCATGCTCTACATTAATGGAAAAATGTCAAAAAAATCCTAGTATGAATACATAATATAAAATAATTAAAAAAACAATATGATGCAAATATTTATCATCAGGCAAATTTACATGTTAAGCTCAGTACAAAATAAATAAAAAAAATAACATATCTTTGTATCATTTTTATTCCTGACGTTAATTAAAAAACAATTATTATTCTCATTTACAAGCAAATTAATTCCATATTTACTGCATGAGATTGTAGAATGCTCTTTACATTTAGGTTATTTGCATGGGAGTGACTACATACTTTTGTACAATCTTCAATGTTCCCCTCTTCTAAATTTTTCTACAAAAATAAACATATAATAAACATATAGTAAAAAAGTAAAGATTATTTGGGGTATTCGATTAAATTGCACAGAAAATAACAAAAACACACACACACACACAAAAAAAAGAAAAAAAAAACTTTTTTTTTCACTTATTGTCTTTTTTATTACCAAAAAAAAAATCTCAGATTAGTTATACAAAAAATATTCAAGAACGTACATGTTTTCCAGCTACAGCATAAAACGGAATGATAAGTTCAAACCCGCTATAATGATTGTGATATTCGATTTCTTTATAGCTACATTATAGCTGCCCGCAAGAACCGATTTACAGTACACCTGTTTTGAGTACAATTTTTATTCAATAAATGTTATAATAAAAATTTCCATCATCAGGCAAAGAAAGGATAAAGATACCCATTTATTTTTAAATACATGTTAACATGAAATACATACAATACATGAAATTTATTTTTAAATACATGATACCCATTTATTTTTAAATACATGAATAGAAAATGTATGGCTCAAAATTTATATATTTTTTTCACCCAAGATGCACTCAAAAAACGCACACAGAATTTTGTGCCATCTGACGATAGTGGAAACTCACTGCTTCATTAATCCTGTATTTAAATAGTATTAAGAAACTGACATATCGCTTATATAGTAAAATAGATGCCTTAAATTATTTAAATTGCATCAATTATTTAAGGACATGCGTTTTAACATATTTTAGACCAGTTATGTACATCCTTGTCATCCGTAACAAGATCGAGTAATTGTCTTTTGATTGCTTGGCACTGCCGAAGAAATATAAATAATATATAATGTTACAAACCTGCAATTCGGCTTCCCTTAATAGTTTGTTCCATCAACAAAAGGAAGTTTTACAGTCATCTGAATGGGACGGAGTCCAGGCGGCGCGTCAAAGGTCCCGGAGCTTGGCGACAAACTTGGCGACTTGGGGACGAATTTGGCGACTTTGGTGTCAAAATAGATAATACCAGAAACTTCAAGAATTTTCCCGATCCGTCCAGTAGGAACCGAGATACGCCTCGAACGTCCGTGATTGGTTGAGAGGCTTCTAGCTCCGCCTCCTGAGAACTATAAAAGGGGCTGCAGCTGCCAGACGAAGTCAGTCGGACTCAGTACTACTCCTACTTCCTTGCAAGAAACATCGAAAGTCCCTGGCATCCATCAAAAGCCAAGCCACTACATCAACTTCTCGCCATTACAAGAGATAGCTTCTGATAGAAGCGGGCTCTCCTAAAACACCACTGTCATGCAGACGAAGTCAGTCAGTAGGAGTCGAGAAGTCGAAGTAGTAGTCGAGAGTCATAGTCGGAAACGACGGTGAGCAGCGACGAAGTCAAGCTCGTGCTGAACTGAGGTGTGCGCTACTGCTGCAATAGATTCTGGTTGTATGCTGTTGTTGTATGCTACACGTCTCGGCTGAAGAAAATCGTCTTCTGTGCTGTATATAGTTGTCGCTTTTGTGCTGTCCTGTGTGTCTTCGTGTAAATAAACGTTGTTGTTTTATTTTCTACTGCCGTCTGCTGATTGAGCTTTCTACACACCATATCACTTCCACTATCCAAACGAACCCCGGCCGAAATTTCGTAACTATACGATGCAACTTTCATCGATATACAGGAATTTTTAAGCTAAATTCAGTCATTTGGTTTGTTATATTTATATATTTCATTTTGGTGCATTGAATTGAAGGAAGACAAAATGGGCAAATTTTATTAAATGTTCTAATCGATTTATATTCATCATTAGAATAAAAAATAATGTCTTTTTTCCACATAAGAATATTTAATTTTTTTTTTTCGAACGCTAAATTAAAATAGTAGCCTTAAAATTTGCTGGTTATGATAATTAAGATGCCACGACACTTCCGTTCGAGTCATTTTCATGCATTTAGAATCAAAAGTTTACAACGATTGTAAAATAGAATACATTTTTTAATATTTATAAATAATACTAATTTTCTTAATAATTAAATAATGTTTTGCGCATTCTAAATTATACTGAAAAAGAAAAACATAGCGAATATAAAATTATCTTATTATGTAAATCAATTTATTCCATCCGTTTAAAAGAAAACTTTGTTGACATTTTTTGGAGACGTAAATTGTTCAAACATCACAGAAAAAAATATTAAAAAAAATATTGTAAAAACTCTTCTTTTACAACTTGGCAGAAAATAAACTTATATATGTCTTCTTTTTTCTTCACAATAATGATTTCCACATAGAAGCATTTTCATAAAATATTTCTTAAGCTTCTGGACATATTTTCAATTCTTATATCCTTTATTTTGTAAGAAAAGTAAATTCAGTTTTCTCTCTATGGCTGCTGATATATTAATATTTATTTCATAAAAGATTTTCTCAATATTTGAAAGAAGTTCAGCCAGTTTTTAATAACCATCGGATCGGATTAAACATTTTCTTCATAAGTTTTTCAAAGAATAATAAAAAAAAACATAATAACATGTAAAACATTAACAAAGGTAATGTCTTTAATGGTATTTCTATGCAAGAATTAAAATGTTTAATATTAAAAAATGCAATTTTTAATTATTTTAGTATCTATTTTTATGCTATTTTTCACTTGATTCATAATTAAATGTGTGACATGTCATGAAAGGAATCATTTTTGTTAAAACAGATTCTTTAAATGCCATTTGTTTTCATGGAAGTATCAATAAGTTTATCATTAAATAAATCATAATGATCCTTCTTTTTTATTTTTTAAAAATTATTTTGTAATAAATTGTAAGACTCACAAATTTGTTAAGAACCAAATATGATCAACATTCATATTAATTTGTGAAAATCAAATTTTTAAATTTATTGTTTTAAATAGGTAAAGTTACACAGTGTTTTTGAGTATACATTTTTCAATATTGGAGAAGCAACCTTCTCTCAGTCAGTTTTAAATTGCAGAATCGAAGAGTCAATTTTGATTTTAAGAATATCTGTTGTGCATGTGGTATTTATGTAATAAAATCACCCTCAATCGGAGAAGCATCCTTCTCTCAGTCAGTTTTAGATTGCAGAATCGAAGAGTCAATTTTGATTTTAAGAATATCTGCTGTGCATGTGGTAATAATGTAATAAAATCGCCCTCAATCGGAGAAGCAACCTTCTCTCAGTCAGTGTTAGATTGCAGAATCGGAGAGTCAATTTTGATTTTAAGAATATCTGCTGTGCATGTGGAATTAATGTAATAAAATCTTCATCAATAATACTGAAGACTATGACTTTAATGAGATACGTGCGTTTGAAAAAGAAAACGGGCTGTATTATTGCTCTAAACATCTGACTACAAATAAAAATTATTCGTTTCTAACCAAAAATGCTTTTGAAATTTCAAGCAAAGATCAAAATTTTAAGGAATGAAGAATAAGGTACAAAAGTATAATAAAATTTGAAGTGTCTTCGGGTAGCATTATGAAAAATAATTCTTTTACGAGACAGATTTTACCATTTAAATTATTCCAAAATTTCAGAAACTTTTTTAAATTTTAATTACAATTTTTTTCAATTAAATTTTCAATCACTGAAACTACTTTGTTATCCCCGAAATTCTGAATATTTGCACAATATGTAACTTGGAAACTTTCTTTAATAAACAGTTAAATAATTAATTCATTTAATGAAATGTAATTCAATGCGAGTAATGTCATTAATTGGAAATTAAAGAAATAATATAATCCAAGAAGGCATTAAAATTATAATTATAATAAACGTGTTAAAGATTACGATATAAATAATTAAAACTAAAAAAAAGCATTTTTTAATTCAATAATAAGATATTTTAAAATTTATTGCGAAATTTATCGCAATATAATATGAAATGAAGGAAAAGAAAGAGGAGAAAAGGGGAATTAATCCCATTTTTGCTTATTAGTGCTATTTGCTTCTTCATTCTGTGTTTATGTTATAAAAACATCTTTAGCAAAATCTTAAATAGAAATATTTTAACATTGACCTGATGCTATTCATTAAAAACAAATTTTAAAAAGACAATATTTTTGTTTCTATTTCGAAAAAGGGAAAGAAAAAGAAATCTAAGTAGAAAAACTATTTAAAAGAAAGTGAAGTAAAATTTATGTGAAGTCATCACTAAAATAAATTTATATATATTATTATTCTACTATAATTAAGTCTTTTATCCTCATAAGACTGATACTAGGAATCAAAATATTAAATGAATTTTAGGATCATTGATATTCACATATTTTCAGATTTTTTGAAACAGCAATAAACATTAATTAATTCACATTTCTTTATTCATATGATGAGCAAAATAAAATATTTTCTCATCTCCGTTTTTTTCTCTCATATTAATATTTGAGGTCTTATCTTGATATTTTTACTTTATGGCACTCATTCTGCGTTTCTTACTAGCTGTTAAGTAGGCTAAAAAGTGTTTGCAGAAAAATAAAAATAAAAGTTACTTTTTATTATAAACAGAAATATTTTTCAAAAGCATTTATTACAAATTTCAAAATTTAAACATTAAATATGAAAAATCCTAACTTTTAATATTCTAA
>JAPMOR010078520.1:0-42049 GCA_026543865.1 Argiope aurantia
ATTCAAACAATGATAGTTTCCACATATTCATGACGCTCAAGCCTTTTTAGACACAAATTTATTAGACTGCTCCGATGGCTTTTTAATGGAACAATAATTCGCGCCTTATGACGATTACCATATTTCGTTTTTCGGCTTCAAGTTTTTCTATTGACGGACTGTCTATCTATGAAGTTCAACGTAATCATACATACTCTTATGAACAATGGCAAGTGATGCAGGGGTGCAATTGTCCCCCTGTAGGCAACCGCTTGATACCCCCTCCCCCCACCGTCGGCGAGAGATATAGAGTTTCGTCGGCAAAAATCTTCACCACTTCAGTATTGATGTAAGGAGCTGCACATTCTCGAATATAATAATTTAAAAACTACCTTAAAGTTAATATGTTGCAAACAATCGAAATATTCAAGCAACGTTTAAAGCAGTTTGATCATTTTTGGCAAAATAATCGTTAGGTCAATAAGATGCCGCATTTTGTGGACAATTTTTGACCGGCTGAAATCGAAAAAGTTACCGGCTGAAATCGAAAAAGTTAAATTCCCAGATTTTGAGGCTTTTGATTGCAAAATCGGTCATCAAGCTTATAATCTGCATTAATTTTGGCAGTATATCCGACAAGGTGAAGAAAATATCGCATTCTACCGACAATTTCTGGACGGCCAACTATAAACTAAATGCGATAGAAGTCCACATATTTTTAGACATCTGATTTAAATGTCGTTTATTCAGCTTATAATTTGCGCTACATTTAGCAGAATAATCAATAAGCTGACAAATGAATAAGCTGTTCGCATTTTTGCTGACAGTCTTTCGGCTAAGTTGTTATCATTGGTTAGGAGAAAAAATTGTTTTCTTTGAGTATTTCGATTACCTGAAAATGGAATGAGGGAAATATACACTTTTGTATTAATACAAGTACTTAAGTATAAGGAAGGTTTTCTTCGTTTAAGCTATTGACTTAGTTTTAAGTATTGTTAAATCACTACCTGAAGACCAACGAAAACATTAAAAAATACATTTTAAAATAAAAGAGGTTTTTAAAATTTTCTGCTAGAATAGTACAAAGAGCGAAAAATGCCAACATTTTTGTTAATTTCTAATTAATTGAACAGTTAATTAATTTTCGCCTTTTGAAAATTTGGAAGAATTTGGACTATTTCCCTAAGGTGGATGCGGAACATGAGTGAATATGTATATGCATACATAGCCACAACGATTTTCATTTAAGATGAATGGAAAGGAAGAAAGTGAAGAGTATACCTATCTGGATTTTTATAAGCACTTAACTATTTTCGGGAAAACGGGTGACGTTACATCTGGCAGGAATGAGAATGACCATGTGAGGAAAAAGAGGAAACGTTACAGTATGTCAAGAACAATATCGATTACCCCCTACAAAAAATAATTTTAATTCAACACTACTCGCCGTCGGTTTCAGCAACAGAAATATTTTGCACATTCTTATTTTCGAAAATAGCTTCAGAATTGTTATAAAAATTATTATTAGATTTTTGATAAGCTTTAAGTTAATTTTCATTGATATATTTTGTTCGAGTAATTATTAATTTAAAAAGACATTAAATTTAAATATAAAGCCAATTCTCTTAAATACATGCTATTCTATTCCTTCATAAATAATTTGATTTATTTTTGATAAATCCTTTGATTGAATGCAACAAAATAAAGCCCAGATTAAATATTCAATTATCTATTTATATAACATAGGTGAATACTCTTCAAATTATATCTGTTTATTATTGAATTCAGAAGAATTTGGCGCGGTAATTTTCTCTACATACTTCAGACAAGAATTAAAAACTATTTTATTGTTATGATTCAACAGGGCATACCTATGTTTAAACAGTGATTGTTAAAATTCAATATTTGTTGTTAACAATACTTGAAATTATTATTGATGATATATCAGTGCAATTATAATCTAACAATATAATATTATTTGATTGTTCGCATTCAAGTGTGGCGAGCTTGAATTTGTTTGCGATTTCATCAAGTGAATTTAAGTCATTGAAACTGCGGAGATTGCTATTCGTCCTTGTGCTTTTATCCATTTTGTGTCGAGTCTGTTTTAAATATTCTGACTAGAATTTTCCAACTGCCCTCACTTCATTCAATACGCAATTTACCTCGTCGTCATGGGCAACTCGAGCATGAAAAGCAGGAAAACGACTGATGTTTCTGTGCAGACAGATTATCAACAGAATCAAGCAACCAAACATGCTTCGACTCTGACTGATATTTATGGCTCTGGCGAAACTGGAGTATATGTGTTTGAAGTTGATTCTGCACAGTCGGATTTTGAAGATATAAAGGCTGAATGTATTCGACCTGGACATAAGAATCCTTTCTTGGACAATTTTGTTGCGTCCACAATTGAATTAAAAGCAATTAATCCATTCTTGGACAATTTTGATGATTTTGCGGATGTGAAAAAAGAAACAAATCCTTTCAAAACTGATATTTATTCGAATGAGCAAACATTGCTTTTATACCAGGAAGTGGATGAACCTCCAGAACTAGATCCATCCTGGTTTGAAATGGACGAACCTGAATTGATGGAAATATTTGAAAACTCCAAAAATATCTTCAGTATTCTTGACAAACCTTCAGTAAACGATTTTGCAACAAATCCATTTTTGGCAAGAAATCCTTTCGAACTAACAAATAAAAACCCGTTCAAAGAATCAATCATCGCAAATAACAATCCCTTTCCTGGTATTTCAAATGAACAAAAAATGTCTGAACTTAAAACTTGTTCATGTCCAAAGCAAGATAATCTTGCATTAGTGGCATCACGTCCCAACCATTATTTGAAACGAAAGGTGAACAAAGTTGCGTCTTGGTTGAAGTCAAGAAATATGGTTGTCAATTCACCATGTTATTTGAAACTAAAGTAATAATGTTATTGTCGAACAATACTGAACATTTACTTTTACAGGTGTTTTTATGCATATTTACAATCTGACAATAATGATGTTGAAATAATTATGACAATTTTAAACAATTTTTTTAAAAAAAATAGCAAAAGTTATTTAATTACTTATTATGAATTCCAGAACTGGTAGAAGCATTTTACATCATCACTAGTCCTTCAATAGCTGAGATGGAACACTTAAATGATGCTCTACCCTGTTCTACCAATATTCTAAAAAAGCCATGTAAATCATTTTCGAAAAATATACGAACACTTAGTTTCTTGAAAGATTTCTGAATTTATATACTATCTGACAAAGGCTGAAATGAAAGCACTTCTGGATTTAAAAGCACAAGTTCAACAACCTGCTAAGAATCCCCTTGTCCTAATGGGCACGAGTAAGCATTGTATATATTGTACATATTGTATATATTATTTTGTTTTTGTGTTTGTTTTTTATATATTTCACCCTGCGGACTCTTATTTATTATTAAAACTGTAGCTTTTATATAATGGATATGTGTATTTAATATACATGGCATAATAACAGTAAACTGCAGCTGTTATTACTGCTACTTGATTTGAAAACTTCCCGACTATGACTAATACCTCACTGAGGTTAACACTGATTATGACTTTGGACATCAGCAAATTTCTGAGAAGACGGCTAATCTACCATCACGTTAGTGTCATCTTTACGGCTACAGACACTCTTTCGCTTTATTTCCTAGCGATTGCTGCAAACTTATCATTTCGCTTATGTCTTCTCGGTGACTCATGATTTCTACCTTGTTTCCTCATCTCAGCGGCTCAAGACTTATCTGCTATTCGATGGTTCCACAGTTCCCATCTGGCACAGTTTGAAAACGTACTATCTATAAGTACTTGGTGATTCCAGATTTAGAATCTCGTTTTGTCATCTCGGTCTTGCAAGACTCTCCTAAACGCTCTGTCACCTCGGCGGTTCCTGATGCATCATCTGAGTCTTTCATCTCGACGGCCCCAGGCTTGTTCTGTCATCATGGCTCTTCTATTACCGTCCCGGCGACTCCAGAAAGAATTTTTTATGCAATACTCAAAATTTCCAATAGCCCTGTCATGATCCTTCACACAAATAAAATTTTCGGCTTCCATTTTATGTCTCATTATTTATTGAAATGTTTATTGAATTCACTATGTAATTATTTTTTCTGCATTTTATAAAATATAACTGAGTAAAGTTCCAGTTATTATAAAATTAAAATATCTTGTATAAGTACCCAGCTTTAACTTGTACTGTAAAAGTACATAAATATGAAAATTTCATTCTCTTTCTCAAACCATTAAGTAATCAACATTTGAAAATGTTTCTTAAAAAATTGCAGCTACAGTTAAATCAGCGCTTTAAAACAAAGATGCAATAATTTTGATTGCTAAGAGAAACGCTCTTAGCAAGTAGGAAATACACTGACACTCATGAAGCAGAGCTTTAATAAATTTTTATTCACACCCTATTGAATGATATTCATTTAGTCCTTATTACTTTACTAGCCGCCTTTGCCGACCAGCCGGTTCGTCAATATTAATGTTGGCTAAAATTTTCAATTAAATATTTTATGTAACTTGTTCTCTTCTGCAAAATGTTTTTAAGCTTCGGATTTTGATAGTTAAACAATTCAGTCATACTCTAACGCAGACCTTAAACAGTTCTGTTCATTGTACTGCTTGCATCTCTCTCTAATTTTCTGCCGGCGCCCAGAAAATTTCTGCTTTAAATTAAAGTGGAAAGGTTACACTGCAATTAATAGAAAAACATTTTTTTACTGAAATCAATTTTAATATAAAAATTGAAAGCAGAATAGTACGGCATTGAAGTTGTATATGCACTGCAGAATAATTTTCATATTTTATATAATATCTTAAAGAATTATTCAACAAAAATATCTCTTATTCATCGTGAAGTTCAGTTTTTAGTTTTACTTTCAAAATATTCAAATGATGTCAATAAAAATATTTTATTTTATTTCAGTCAATAAATGTACTTATGAAAAAAATATTAGTTTATTAGGAAAAGTTTAAATTTCCTACAGTCTTTTGGTCCTAAGAAATCACAGTCATAGAAATACATTTGACACTTCAACTTTTAAATAAAGGAACGTTTTTACCTTCTGCGATCAAATCTGATCCATTTATGAAGTTTCTTTTTATATATCAATTTTAGAACAATCAACATTTTCATAATCATAGGCCAGTCGCTGTCTAGAAACCTTGCAGAAGATTGGCGTATCTTCTTTGAGACGGTCGCTGAAGTGGTCTAAAAACGCCAATTATTTTAGAAGAGTGATTTTCAAAATTAGTCAGTTTTAGTGGTTGATTTAGTTGATTGGAGTTCAACAATTTTTATCTAAAATATTGGTGTATCAAGAATATTTGGTTAAATGTGATTCGAAGAGCAGAGTTCCTATGTAAAAATTTAAAATTCGTAATTCATAATATCATTTATTGATTCAAGTTACATAAAATAATGTTTAGTTCCTTTAGATCATTTTGTTAGCAGATGTATGCCCAAAATTAGCTGTATATTATATGGTAGCTTTTCAGCCATACTAAAAGAGCTTATCAATGTACGCACTAAATTTATTAAATAATTTGCTACCTCAATTCTTCAGATTCTGCATTCAGGAATGCAACTATTTTATAGGGATACGCATTCAAAAGGTTATCTTATTCATTTCTTTCCTTCAAAAATTCTTCGCAACAAAATCTATATAATTTCAGGTGCTTCTAAATTTTTAATAGATTTTGTATTGGGATGTCTTGATGAAATGATGATTAAAGTAGTTATTCACAGAATATTCATATATTAACCCCTTTACTTAACTTCCTGATTAGATGGCACATCTTATTTGAGACTATTATTATTTTAATCCTAGAATAATATAAAGGCAGTTGTGGCAATGATATATTTTCATAAGAAAAACGAATGCACGCAACTGAAAAGATAAAATTCATTTTTTGGGAAGAACATTAGCTCGTAATAGCTTCGAGGGGAAAAAAAAAGTATTTAACCATAAAACTACGTGTCTGAAAATGAAGATAGGGCAGTTCATATTTAAGATCTAATTGTTTTTTGTTTTTTTTAATAAAATGCATTTCTCGTGTACGTAATACGAAAATTCAAGATTTTGAAGAATCTCCATGTTTTAGATCTCACTCAATTTAAAAAACATTTTTTTGGATAATGCCGATGACAAAGATAACTCAAAAATGTTTTCAGCTAGAGGGTTGAAATTTGTTATGCGTCAAATGTGCGGATTTCTATCAAATTGTGAGTAAAATCTGTTTGGAGGAAATCCGTCTATCCGGCTATTTGAATGCAAGTTAACACGATAATTACGAAACGAAGGGAGGAAGATCGGTAAAATTCGGCACACAAATTCAACATCTATAGTAGAAATTCCAATCTAAATCCGTCCACGGATTGATTATTCATCGATCTGTACTTTCAGAAACATGCCAACTCGATCATTCAAAAGCAAAATGACTAAAATATTATAATTTATCAAATTTACTGTGTGATTTTGTGACTACATGGGCCGTCTTGTTTCAATCGGTTGAGAAAAACATGTCTGAAACACAAATTCGGTTTTTGGATACTATTAACACATCCCAGGGATTAATCTCCAAATAACTCGCCACGAATGTCACCATAGATTCGTTAAAAAGTCTAAATACAAACCAATGGTTAATATTTCTTAACTATTGTGCACGAAGGCCACGTAAGGCGTTCTCTGGCGTGCGAGAAGGTTTTGGGGAAACCACTCGCACTGGTTTTAATCCGAAATCTACATTGAAAAATAAATACATGGGAAACCTAATATTTAAGTGGTCCGTTTTTCACTAGTACATTTTTCATATCTTACATAAAATAGTAACTTTGCACATTTAATCACAAAATATTTTCTACAAACTTCTTAAGAAACAATCCCTTTGTATCTGTTAACTCCTCACACAACACATCGACGGACCATATTATTTTCTCTTCGCACCACATTCATTTTGTTAACTATCTTTACTATATTACTCCTCAAAATAACCACGCCATGTTAGACACACACATTTGTTACAACACAACACATAACAGAGAAAAATATACATCAACGATTGCGTCACGTGATTACATCGAATCACATGATTACAATGAATCACGTGATCAGACGGGATGTAGAAAAGCGCGCGAACAATATCGTTACCACATTCTAGATCGTTCGTCTCCAAACTAAGATACATTTTTGCTGTGCGCGAGCGATTATTCGCCTCAGATTCGAAATGCATCCGAATTCCTGCTCGTTGTTGCAAATCTTATAAAAATTATTTTAGTTAGGGAACTGCGCTAAAAAATCGATTTTTTGCAAGAACATCGAATATTTTTTAATTTATTATTTTGGATTTCTAAAATCTTCCTTTTATAAAATTTTTTGAATTAAGTTTCTAAATTCCTTTTATATAGCTTCCATGGTAAGAGCATATATTTATACATTGATATGTGTTTCTATCTATATAATACAATCTAGAATGAAATATAACTGTCTTTTTTCCCAAAATTAGATTTCAGAGCGGGTAAATATGAAGAGTTTCATTAAAATAGACTTAAATAATGACAATCTTTTGATGGTCAGTAAAAGAAACTGAGAATTTCATAAAAATAAATTTGTAAATTTTTAATAATGAAAGAAAGTTATCTGAATTAAAAAAAAAGCTAAATAATATTTGATTTCCTTTCATTAAATGTAAAAATTAGTTATTATGAGTTACTTCGAAGCAAAATTAGAGAAATTGTACTTGCCCACTTCCCCCCGTTGGATTTGTCAAACCTCTTCCGCCGCTTCTGAAGTGATAAAATTTTAACTGAGAAAATCGCAAACAGATTTCAAAGTAAGACAAAAAGTATTTCTACCTTGGAAAGGTAGTATCTTAATTTGTAGTGAAGTGAAATCTATTTGCAAGCCTTTTCCTTCTAAAGTCCAGGATTAATCCGTACTTATCTCATTTCAGCTTTTGTCGGAGAGTTTGCTTCGTCTTCGTTAGAATTACCAAAGTTTAGTGATTGGTCTTACTCACAAGCAGTTTGGTAAATTCAAAGTCAATATTGGTCATATACTCGATACATGGGGGCTATTAGTAAGATGATAACAGATAGTCATATTACCCGAAATTACTGGAGATTCTCAATGGCTTCAAAACAATGAGGTTCCTTGGCAGCTAACTTCTTATTTAGCCTATTTAAATCGGCCTGGAGATAGCTTCTTTACAACAAATATTGGTCATATTTCACAGAAGGCAAAATTGAAATTAATAAAATGATATTAAAAATTAATGTTGAAATTCATATATCGATTTTGAATATGACTTAAGTAGATATAGCGGTTAACAAGGCATACTCTGTTAGAGCATGGACTATTGTACATACTTCACCTTATGGTTACGTCACTGAGCGGACAGTAAGTTTCAAAAACCCAAGTGGCTTACAATAAATCCATCTCTTCTACAATAAAGTTTTTAGATTACGCTTCAAAATTGAATTAAAATGAGACATGGGTATATCATTAAAAGAATTTGTAGAACGCACAGCTACTGGCGGATTACTTACGGTGGAAAAAATCATATGCCTTCCATGTCTTCCTTATTTCACTGGAAAGTTGTTCCACTGCTAAAGTTTTTTACCTCCTCCTTTTCAGACCAAATGTCAGTTCGGATATGAAACAGAAGTACATAAAAGCATAGCGTGCTGTGTTATAGTGGGGGAGAAGCCTCTGTATAGTACCAGTTTAAAAATAGAAGACCCTGGAAGCATGGGAAATTGTTACATTATATGTTGAGAAACATCATTCTAATAAAGCAGAAGTTATGGGCGTTACAGATTTCTTTTTTTTTACTGTGTCTCATTTACATCCCATTTTGAAACAAAAATAAATGCCTTTAGATAACTTTCTTCTAAAAAAGCAAATATTGTAAATAATAAATTACATTATTATAAATTTGCTTGAGTGTTTTTTCGGAACATATTATCCTAATTTACATTAATCCCCGTGTCTCTTAACGAGTGTTTCGCATTAGAAGCTGGAATCGGGAACGAATTATGTAGAGTAAGTGAAGAGCTACTGTATTGTTCGATGTTATAATATAAAGTACTAGCTTGCATAATATAAAATACTAGCAGTAGCAGCACCGCATTGCCCGTGGAATAACATTCAAGAGGAAAAATTAGCTTTAAACTTAAGTCTAGCCTCGACCCGATATGATAAGAGCATGTCACGCAACATTAAATAAACATAAAAGTATATTTAGAAATCCTCAAAAATAATTACAAAACAATTTTTATAGCACACATTCAGAAATATTCAGACCGTTAAAAAGGTAAAAACATGATGTATACATAGACAAAACAATACTAAAAATTTACCTTAGAAAAACATTTTAATGAGCTCCGGCCAAGTTTGAATTTCCTTTTTGGGGGCATAATGAGTTTTGAATCGCTGTTTAAAATCAGGCGTAAACAAAGAAATGTATCATATACGCATACCATAGCTTTTGCTATTTGCGTATGAGGTTTGAGGTTTTCGCACATGCGCGAATAAGTGCAAAGTACAGATATTGCTGTTTTACGAAATAAAATTCCTTTTTTTAAATTTTGATGTGACTAAAACCTTCTCCAATAAATGCCCAACAAAATGGTACAAATATCTCCAATATCAGTGAATTCTTTTGGGCATAATGAGTTTTGAATCGCTGATTGAAATCAGACGTAAACAAAGAAACGTATCACATACGCATACCACAGTTTCTACTATTTGCGCATGAGCAGTTTGAGATTTTCGCACATTCACGGATAAGTACAAAGCACAGATATTGCTGTTCTACGCAATAAAATTTCTTTTTTAAATTCTGATATGACTTCAATATACTAAAACCTTCCCCATTAAATGCCCTACAAAATGGTACAAATATCTCCATTATCAATTAATTTTTTTGGGCAAAATGAGTTTTGAATCACTGTTTGAAATCAGACGTAAACAAAGAAATGTATTGCATATGCATACCACAGATCTTTCTATCTGCGCATGCGCAGTTTGAGTTTTTCGCATATGCGCGGATACTGCTATTTTACGCAAGCGCGAATCGTAATAGGAAAATAATTAAAACCGCAATTATAAAACTCCTTTTTTTTATTTTGATATGACTTCAATATACTGAAACCTTCCCCAATAAATGCCCTACCAAATGATACAAATATATCCAATATCAGTTAAGTAATTCTCGAGTTATCTTTGAAGTATAACAGACGCTTTCAGGAGACTTCATTTTATACTATGTATAGATACTTGAAACTTGAAAGAAGTAAAAGATTCAGATTTATAGTATCAGTGGCTGTTATCCCCTGTTTCCAGATGAAGAGACTAAAAAATTTATATCACTAAACACAAGAGCGCGCACACACACAAAAACAAATTGAAATTTCAGTCAGTTAACAGTTACAAAGCAGTTCCACTGATGTGATTGAGTCGATATTCGAGATTCTAAAGTTCCAGTGGAAAGTAGAGATACAATAAGACGGACAGTTCCCGCAACACGGAATGGAGATAAAGGAAAGAGACTCAAAAAGGCCTCAAAAGAATGTGGTCAGTAAAATTAATAGATATTGAAGTGCTTCAGCTCTTGAAGAAAAACTTGCAGATTGGTTTTTTTGCAGTTATTTTACCCAAAACATTTTTGAAGGAGGTACCTTGTTTATCTAACCATAGAAAAGAGCACAACTTGTCTTTATAATATGTATACTTTTTGCACGAGAAAATTATGTGTTCAATATCATTAATGCTATTATATTCATGATAAAGGGGATCATTTTGGAGATTAAAACGTTTCTACAGTCCTGGTGTTATAATTGTTTTGCTGATTAGTCTGGCCAATATAACATCTTCCCTCCGATTTGTGGACCAAAAAAATACTGCTTCAATGTTATGGATGTCTCCTAAGGCGATGAAATATTTACTGTTTCTATAATTATTGATTGTAATCTGATGCGATGCTTTTTTTGAAGCTAGAAATTATATCTTCAGGAGAGATCCATTCAATCCAAGGTGTATTTTCTATAACTTCTATGGCTCGTTCCAGATTATATTCGAGTGACCAGGTACCCACAGGAAGGACATTTTTTGGTTTAGTTTGGTTAAAGATTCAACTTTGGAGGTTATACGTTGAATAATTTTTGGTGACTGGCTGGAGATATTTTTCAAAGATGTAAGAGCAGCGTAGCTATCTGTAAGAATCAGACAATTTTTTCCGGGAACAACGAGAACATCTAGTGCTTCAGCAATGGCTAAACTTTCTGCAGTAAAAATGGAATTGACAGAATGGACTCGAAAGAGGATTTTTTGGATGGAAGAAAAACCAGCAATTGAGGTTGATGGAGTATTTTGGATGCATCAGTAGCAATGATGAAATTATCAGGAAAGAAATTCCGAATGCATTCATTAAAGTAGATATTAATTTCAATCAAAGGCAGATTTTTATTTTGAAATTTAAAATCCGTAAAGAAAATTTCGAAGTGATTAGAGTTACTCGATGGGTTTTCAGGCAAAGTGGTAATTTGGCTGGTAGAAACGTTTAAATTCTGGAGAATAAATGAAATGGATTTTTTTCTTTGGTAGTTAATTTGATTTCCGATTATTATGGGAGTGCTCTGTTAGAAGTGAAGAATATACACCATTGATTATTTGCTTAATAATAAACTGAGAAGCTAGTCGTTTGATTTTTTCAGAAAGAATTTCCTGAGAAGCAATTTTCAGAAGGACAATATTCGGGGTCCCTTTAGGAAGGCCTAAAGCAATTCTCAGAGCAATAGTTTGAATAATGTTGCATGCTTTAAATTGAGTCTTGGAAAACCTGTTGTTTACGGTGCAGCGATAGTAAAATATGCTGAAAATGCTATTATTTGAGATATTCATAATATTTTTAATTCTGGGGCCATGGTTTTTTGATGCGAATATCTTGAGAGAGCATTTATCTTTTTAAGTGCATGCTTTCTAAGATTCTTAAAGATTACTGAATTTTGATTCTTTTTAGAAAAATGAATGCCAAGAAATTTAATCGTTTCATTCCATTTTAAAGGGTATCCCGCATAAGAAATGCATGGATACGTTGCAAAATTTTCTTGGAAAATTCAGCTATTGCACTTTTCTCTGATGTAATTTTTAATTTCCAATAATTACACCACTTGTATATGTTTTCCATTATGTTTTGTAATTTTTGATAATGATTTCCCAGGAATGATGGCTACAGAAGACAAAGATATCATCCGCAAAAAGAGTACATTCGGTTTCTTCCTCTATGGTTTCATAGAAGTCGTGCATAAAGAAAACGAACAGAATTGGCGAAAGAACACTGCCCTGAGGTAATTCTTTGTTCAGTGTTCTGTTACTAGAAAGGTAGTGCCTCCAGCGAATCTGGAATATTCTAGATTTGTATTTTGATTAGAAGGAGTCTTTGCAAATAATTCACTTTGTTGAGCAGGATCGCAAATATAGCGATTGTTTTATATAATAATGTTGTTGTGCTCAGAGTTCGGATTTATGTGATTCGAAAGTTTGTTTAGAAACATTTTTGGATGACGAGTTATTGTGCAAAATTTCTCTTTTCGCTTTTCTAACATGAAAACGAAGGCGACTTGTAAATTTTTTGTGTTTGATCCAGTCTGTCTCTGAAATGTTTCCGATTGCTTTTTTCCGAAAGTAATTATTGAGGTTTTCATAATTACGGCAAGAAACATTCCAACAAGGAGGATAAGAATTATCCGACAATAGTTTAAATGTAGTATTTTGGGTTATTATTTTAGTTGTATTCAGCGTAATTCCTTCTACGGAACATTGGTTGGCATTATTAAAAATTTCATGTGTTTGCTGTGTGATCCTCGTCTAATGAAGTGTTTTTAAGTTGCGACTGACACTTTCTATAACCGACCAGGAAACAACTGTCGGGTTATGATCGCTATCGAGATTTGAATCCATTACATAACAAGAGGTTTGATTATGAATATCAGATGAAGAGAGAGTAAGATCTAAGATTCAGTTCTTAAGGAACTCTGCATAGCTTTTAATAAAATCTTTGGAATTTTTCTTCACTTCAGGTTTAATTTAAGTATCAAATAAAGGTGAAAATTTTTTAAGAGGCGTCAATTTTTAAACACTTCTGCTCCTTCCTGTAATATTATTAAAAGCATAAAAACATTGAGAGAAAGTTATTAAAATGGATAGCACAATGAACAGGATGGTATAAGACTTCTAAAATAATATGAGTTATGCATCCAACAAAATTTGAAATGTAAAAATATTTCACTAAGGAAGTCATCAAGATCAAATGACACAAGATATTTAATCAAAATTTTTAGCAAAGGCGGAGGTTCTTTAATATTTGTAGATTTAACTGATTGTTGATGATTCTTGTTATACCGTCGCTGGTCTTAAAAAAAACTAACAGAAATACAAATAAACCAAGATATATATCTGAAGCGAAATTACCTTGGCAGTAAAATAAGACATTAAAATTTCAAAAGCTTGATATTATCTCGAATAATGAATCTGCTTCGTTACCATCAGGGGATGCCACATCTTGTCAGTTCGTGAAATGAAGTCAACTATTGATTGCACAAAATTCCTAATTGCGTTTATTTGAAACTCTACAATGCTTTGGAAAATATTTTATTGGATTTTAGAGAATATTTTAAAACACGTTTGATTAGAACTAATATGCTAAAAGTACCTATGTGTGTTGATTTTCTTATTTTGTATAGCACCAGCTTTTTCTAAGAAGTATTCAACCTCTATTTTTCAATTTGTCGATTTCTTTTCTTTTTTTTAAATTCTGTGAAAGTTTTTTTGAATTTTCAAATCACAATTTCCTTGAAAGGTTTTATACACAGGATGTCCTTTATACAAGATTTTTGCTTTGCATTGAAATTAATTGATCAGTTATTTGAGAATCCATAATCTATATATTTTAACCAAGCATAAGTAATAATTTTTAATTTGAAATAAACAAACAAAAAATATTAAACTAAAATAATCTCCATTTTTTTTTATACCCAGCTTTCATCTAACTGCTTAACTTTAGTGTTCCGTTTCAGCTGCTTTCTGAGAAAATCACGGAGTTTAAGAAAAGGTTTTCATTTCAGCAATGCAGCTTTTCAGACATGAAGATGCTTCATTAAACCTTTAATTTGAAATATGTATTGTCCTCTAAAATGTAATGGTGAATCAACAGGATGGTAAGATAAGTGAAAATTTTCCTCAAACTTCGACCAGTTGTTTCGGCTACCTTCCACCAAGCGAGTATGACGACACAGGAATAAAATCCATAGTTATAATATTGTTACGGAATTTTCTTCCGCCGGGGTTCTTTTCCGATTTGTTGATCGATGAAATAAACAGTCCGTCAGTAGCAAAAGACGACGACTTTCATTTAGCACGAAGACATTAATACAAAGACGACAAATGTATACAGCCGAGACGAAGACAGGTAACACACAGTAGTAATTGGTAGCAACAACAACCACATCACACAAAGCGGCCAGACAGCAAAAGGAGGGAATTCATGTAGTTTCACTCTACGGCCTCTCCAAACGTCTGCAATTCTCCACTGTCTCCTCGCTCTAGCTGTATCCAACTGCAGACTCACTATTACACGACTGGCTACTCCACACACGACACGAAGTTGCTTCTACAATAAACGCCAGGACTTAGCACACAGCTCAGATCAGCAATCACTTGAGCTCCACACAACGTTGTACTTCGCTGGACTTTTCCACCGTTTCTTTGAGACTGCCGGCCTTTTATAGTTTCCGAAAGGCGGGAAGAGAAGATTCTGGACCAAGCAGGCATATCTCGGGTCCTATTGGATGAATCTCTAAAATCCTCTAATCTCTAAATCCAAATGATCGCCAAGCTCTGAAATCACTGACATGGCACCCGATCTGCACCCATCAGAGCTGATAGTAAAACGCTTTCCAGTGATTGAACTAACCGTGCTGGGAAGCAACACTACAGGTTTACAACAATATGAAAAATAACTATTTTTTAGTTTTTCTGAAATATGATAAAAAAATAAAATGCAGATTTCTTTTTTGAATGTTTTTATTGATGCAGTTTTATACAGAGAAATAAATAATGATATTTAATAAACATAAAACTTTACAGAGTTGTTGTAGCAGTCATTAGAATGTTGCTATAATTCTTTCTTCAACTCATTTAGTCTGTCTTTCCTAAAAGAAGAAAAATTAAAAAAAGAAGAAGAAAATCTATTAAATTTCTTAAATGGATGAAAACAGCTACTTTAAGTAAATGGAAAATTTTGAGATGTCTATAGAAATATTTAACTTAATAAAATAAATATGGTGCTGAAGTTTAAGGAAGGAAGAATAATAAAAATATGTTTATTAATGTCAAACATGATCAAAACTGAAATTAATTCGATTAGCAGCAGAATTGTTCTTTTGTATAAATTCTGAGATGGTATAAGATATTTCTACCATTCAATGGAAGGCTTATAAACTGTTCTTGTAGCCAATAATGTTTCAAGAACTAGAATAAAATTTTATTACAGAATGTCCCCCCCTCCCAAATGATGAAGGAAACAGTGCAAAATAAAATATTAAATACGAAAAAAAAAATCCATTTAGAGTAACAATAATAAAGCACAATAAAATGCCGCAATAAAAGAGCATAATGATTGGTAAACTCTTTTTAAGCTCTTTCAATTCGAAACGGCGTCTCGAATAGCTAGTAAATAACGTGTACTTATGCAAAATGAATATGCTGAATTTATTTGACAGTTTCAGCACTCCTAGAGGCGGAAGTAGGAAATTGTAAAAAAAAAAAAAAAAAAAAAAAATTATAATTGGACCCAGTTAGAAAACTGTACGCTATACCATAATAAAAACTTAGGGCAATGTTTCATGGAATTATTTGTAAATTTGGAGGAGATATTTGAGTTAAAATTATGAATTTTCCCTGATTGAAAAGCTTGTTAGACAACGGATTCTAAAGCGCTTTTGCGCATGCATTAGGATGGGTTTGATTCGTCAAAACAGGGGTGAGAGGAAAGATGAAAGGAAGGGATGTTTACATGTAATAATAAAATAAACTCAGCTTATTCGCAGACTGAATTAAAATAATACGGTCAGAAACGACACAACATTCACATACACGTGGAAAAAATTGAACAAAAAGTATCTAGTAGAGCGAAAATCAAGGTCAAAGAATGACGAGGAATTTCGGAAATGCGCTCATCGTTCCGCGTCACCCCTCTTAATGAAATAGAATTGCCCAAAAGTCCCCGTCTCAGAATACAGAAACGAATAGTTGTAAAATGTTTTCTTCGGTATTATCATACGTTTTTTTTCTTTCCAAATTATGCAACAAAGACAGTAAATAATAATAATTTTTAAAAATCCGGAAAATTACACTCGAGAGTTGAGTAGGAACTGAGGATACATTTTTTAGTTTTCGACAAATTCTTTCAAATCACAGAAAGTTGTTCCCTTATTTTTTGAGTTATTTTTTAAAATTTTCCCCTCTCGCCGATAAGTGAACAGTAATTTGTCTCAATAAATTCAGCATAGTCACTTTATTATAGGTATGGCACGTCAGAAAGTAAATGTAAAATAGTACCCTAAACTAATTGGAACTTGTTGGATTTAAGTCATTCTTCAGTACTAAGTATAGTCCTAATAACAGCAAATCAACCAATGTCTTCATAAGCAATAACAGAGATGCCTGCGGAATCGTTCTATCATTTCATTACACTGTGAATGGTAAGATGCGGATGGATTCTATGCTAATTATTATACATACATTTTTTCTGAATAAAGAAGTTTCTCCTTTGATCTGCTGCAATAGTAATAAATGTTTCAACACTTAAAAGTGTACGAGCTGTGGTTTCCACCAATATAAGAATTACTTCAGGTTACCTGGTATATATATCTATAATAGTAACAAAATATTTATATCCACTGGATGCAGGATATTGTCTAATATAATCAATATAAATTTGGTATATTAGAAGACTTAAACTGGCTAACATTTGTCACAAATAAGAATTCTGGTATATATATACACACACACACAAAAAAAAAAAAAAAAAAAAAAATTATATCAGTGATTTCTGATATTCCAGAGCGAGAAAGAAATTATCTATTTTCAAATAGTGTTTGCTTCAGGTCTCTAAATTTGAAGAATTTCGAATGAGTTATCTCTATATAAAGAAACATCTTCAAGTGAAAAATATTTTTCTAATTCAAAGCTGACAGAAAAAACGAAATTCAGCATCATGAAGTTGAGTGTCAGCAAACATTTTTTATTTAATGTGAGTGTTTTGTAATTGCATTGATTTCAATTACAATGCATCTGCTGCTTTGTTATCAATCTCAACTACATACCGAGTATCAGTAGAAAATTGGGAAATTTAATCTAGATGGCGTTGGGAGCATTTATTGGGTTTCTACTTGACAGATTTTTTAGATCAGTAAATATTATAGATATCCAAAACCATTTATCTGAGCCTTTTGCAACAGAGAGAGGCCAAAGTCAAGGGGATTCCCTTGCTAGTCTGCTTTTTAACATTGCCTTGGAGAAATATATCCGAGATAGTGGATTAGACAGTCTAGAATATATCCATTCAACTGCTCGCCTATGCAGATGATATTACAGGAAGGTGAGAAAGTGCAGTGGGAGGGGCCTTTTAGGCTTTGAAAACTTCTGCCACAAATATAGGCCTGACCATCAATGAAGGTAAAACCAAATCTATGGAATTCCCGCTCTCAACTATAAATCACAGTCTTCCTCTGTGTATTAACGGTCATACCTTCGAAAAAGTCGATCATTTCTAATATCCTGGCACAATGATTAATAACAACAATTAACTCAGAGCAGAAATTGACAACAGAATGAAAATGGCTGTTTCTTTGGACTTAAAAAACTACTGAGATCCAACTTAATCAGTCGAAAAACTAAACTCCGAATTTATACAACTCTTATTATGCGTGTTCTGCTCTATGCAAGAGAAACTTGGATATACAGAATTCTCTGATCATGTTCGAGAGAAAGTTCCTTAGTACTATCTTTGGCCCAATATTCGAGAGAGGATGTTGGCGAACAAGATTCAGTTTTGAATTATACAAACTCTATGGGCAACCACAAATAACACTGGTAATCCGGAGCAATGGATTAAGATGGCTCGGACATATCTGAAGATACCCTGAAAACAGCGCCCTCAAAATATCCACTTTAAAAAATTTTATGGGATCGCGGGCCAGAGGAAGATCTCCAATGTGAAAGAGATGTGGAAAGAGACCTGAGTGTTCTGAGGATAAAGAACTGGAAGGAAGTTGCGGGGGATAGAAAGCACTGGAAAGTGCGCGTGCAGCCAAGGTCTTCAAGGGGATGTTGTGCTCATGAAGAAGAAGAAATAATATTCGCGGCCTTCAAGTATATGTCTAAACTTTTTAACTGAAATATAAATAACCAAAAGTTTTTTATCATAGGTAGACCAATTCTGCTGACTTTCAGAAAGATAAAATTGCTGTGGGTTTCCTTAGAATGTTGCATCAAAGAACTGCCAATGGCGATTGGTCCAATCACTTCAAGTAGCGCCAAGAATTGGATGCTTAAGAAAGGTTGCATCAGCTAATGCCGTTTTAGCAGCTGTAGACGATTTTTCAACGTCTTTAATTCATTCAAAATTATCTTCAGCAGATAGATATGAAAATTTCCTTTTGATTGCTTTCTAAAAAATGTCATTAGGATGTGGGATGCTTTCGGAATGATAAAAATTATGTACTATGAAAAATCTCCGCAAATGAGTGATAATATTTAGTCAAGGAAAGATTTGAATAGCCTCTCCTTCATCAATGCATGCGTATGCGTGTATGCTTTCTTTAAGATTCTTATAGTATCTACTAGTTCCCTTTTTTAAAAAAAGATTTTACAGTAATTGAAATTTATTAAAAAATATGTAATTATGAATTTCTACTAAATAACATTATAGGATGATATAATTCGATTATAATTTATGATAAACAGATACATTAAAATAGGATTATAATTTATGATTAAAGGTATATTAAAATAGGATTATAATTCATGAGAAAAAAGTACTAAATAACAGAAATAATAAGGATTTAGTTTAAAATATAGAAAATAATTACGCAATTATTAATCCATTAGGCTTTCATTTACACTTACTCGACACAGAAAGCTTACAACATATATTCGAGATTAAAATGAAGCAAATAGCAAAATATAGTGTTGCTGTATCGGTTCAACTGAACTAATAACAAATAATAACTTAATATACATTTTAAATCAGTTAAAATGGATATAAATTTAATATATTTATTGCATGCATCCGTAAAACGATACAAGACTATTATTGGAAGCTTTCTCTTTGCATCAAGTTACATGGCAAAAGTGCATCATGATTGGAATACGCTTTAAAATTTCACAGTTAAAAATTATAATCAGTCTGCCATTACAATGTATCGGAGTGTGGAGAATGCGGTTACAGCGAACACAAATTCTAACCCCAAATCACGTGATTTTATTTTGCGTAAGCCAGAGAAGGGTTGCAATCTCTCTACCTATTCCTACATCAATGATTTGGCACCACTTGGATAGATGCTGAAATCTAATTTAATTAATTGTTTAACTGATAGTCACATTCTGGAGATTACCAACTTATTATCACAAAGAACATCCAAATGCACAAAACAAACGAATTTACCACATCAGAAAGGAAAAGTCTACAAAAAAATTTTCTTTTTTACAAAATAAATTGAATAAAATTATGCCATAAATATCTAAAAATAGAAATCAGATTCAAATCTTACTTTATGCGCAGATAATGCTCTTCGTGTAGAAAACACCGAAATTCATCCATAGTCATTCCATTAATTCCCAAGGTCATGGTGATTAGGCTCCCAGCCAACAACCCAAGGCAGCCACCTAAAACTCCAGCAACTGCAAAACCTTTCAAACCGTAATTCAATCGTGCCAAAGCACCTAAAGCAGCTGCAAAGAATTCAAATAAACTACTTATTTCGACAGTCAAAATATAACATTTAATATTGTAGAATGCTACTTATAAAAATCACGCAAAGGTGAAAACTCTCATGTTATTAATCTGTCCACTATATTATAATTGCTTTCTTTTCTATCTAATGTCCTGTTTCGGTAATGCCTTATTTATTGTTTGATACATATGAACATATTAATGATGTTTGGGGACTAACTGACTTAGATCATGTTTAATTTCTCTCAACACAGTATTTTTGAGTGTCAGATTACGATCAATATTAAGACAATGTTATTTTAGAAGCCTTACATCTGTTCTATACAAACTTTATAGGCAAACACAGATAACACTGGTTATCCGGAGCAATAGGTTAAGACGGCTCGGTCATATCTGGAGAAGCCCTGAAAACAGCGCCCTCAAAATATCCACTTTTAAAAAGTCCTATGTGATCCAGGACCAGAGGAAGACCTCCAACTAGATGGCTGGAGGATGTGGAAAGAAACCTGAGAGTTCTGAGGATAAAGAACTGGAACGTAATTGCGGAGGATAGAAAGCGCTGGAAAGTGCGTGTGGTTGAGACAGCCAAGGTTTGTGCTCATGAAGAAGACATCTGTTCTATATTTTGTACACATGGACATTATAAAAGGTATCAAGTTTCATGCCATCATGAAACTTGATCACTGGCATCGTAGGTGCATTTAATTAATTAAAATTTTAATCAAAATTACAAACAGTGCACATAAGAGCAGATCAAAAATGATCTTTTTTATTGTTGCTGTGCCATGGATAATTTTCTGTTACGATCTGTGGTTGAGTGAATGAAATGTATGAATGAAGTCCGTCCCGTAAAAAGGGTTGTAACGGATGAGTAGCTAAGACGTATTCTTGGCACTAGATGGCGCTACTGAAAAACAAGAGGAGCTCTCTCGGATTAAAATCGCTGACTTCGTCAGCGGCTTTCCTATGCCATAAGAAACAACAAAAAGAAATTTGCGAATCAGAGAGAAATGACTTTCTTCTTGCATTGAGAAATCATGTTCAATAAAGAAAAAATACTACTGGGAGGTGATAACAGGTGTCCCCCTATTTTGTCCAGGGTGTCTAAATCAAGATAGTGCTGATCCAAATTTTTACCAGGCTTCGTTCAGAAATGATCCTGTTGCTCATAACACCTTCCATAAATCCAACTACAAAGAGTCTTAGTGTGAAGAAAGATTAAAATATACTATATCAGAAAAATTAATTAATTAAAGTGTTTCCTTAAAAGACGTTTTGATTCTTGCCATTCGCTCTTTGTCGAGAAATTTATTCTGTTTTTACTGCGGACTACCATAAAAAAAGAAACGAAATTTTAATTTCAGACCGAAATAATCTTTTGCATTGCATTCACATCGAGCTGTGGTATTTAAAGCACAAAATAATACATGACGATTATGGTGTTGATTAGGGAACTAGAATTACGTAATCAATTAATTCCACATATTTTTAAAAATTTATTTTGTAAAGGAAATGTGCGAGTGTAAGTTGTAGATTGATTTTGATAAAACAAATTTTTTTATTCTTAACTAATAAAAATAAAACAGAAAATTTTTAGATTAAAAAAAAAAAATCATTCGACTTAGAACACATGTTGTAACTTCTAAACCTCAAGCAAAAGGGGCAGATCTCAGCTAATTTTTGAAATTTTTTATTCGTTCCACTTCTCACCATTCGTAGCTTGTCTATGGCACAGCGACAAGCAAAACTTTTGGCCCACCGTATTTTTAAAAATTGCCAAATGCGGTCATTTTAGGTCAAACGATCTGGCCTTAAAGTGCTAACATAAGACTGATTTTTTCATAATTTATAAAATGCAGATTTAGTTAAAAATGATTTAAAAACCAAATAGAAACAAAAACACACTATCATAAATATTTTTAATAGTTGAGCATTCTTAAGTAACAACTTATGCTTACTTACCTCCACTAGCTGCATGATCCCATATTGATATTTTATCTCTGTAATTGGCAGCTGTCATTGTAGTTAATCTAACCATATAAACAAATCAAAACAATCGATTATTTTTTACATTTTCTTTTACACTAAAAAAAATCAAAAAAATTATTTACTATTTAAAAATATTATAAAATAGAAAATATATTTATCTCATTTAGACAGATATATTTTTGACACAAACTTGTCAATAAATTAAGAAATTTCATTTTAATATAAAATTTTATAATTCTTCAAATAATTAAATTTTTCCCTGCTACATATAAATGATAATTATTGAAATAAATTATCTGTTTTTGCTATATATTTTGATTAAAATTAAATGCTCTTAAATATTTACTATTTCAATCTTATAATATATATTAAGATATGTTAAATTTTAAGGAATATTTTTGTCTATTAATATATTTTACAATGCATATATTTAAAATTGTATTTATTATATTGAAGATTCATAGTATTTTGAAGCTCCCCCCCCCCAGTTTTGAGCAAAAGGCAAACAATTAAAACATACATTAACTATAAATGCATTCTCATTTTTTTGCTGCAATTTTCTCAAAGTTTCACAATAGATGGCATTAAAATACTTCTCATAATATGAGTGTTGTAACTTCATTAATAAATACTTCTCATAATATCAAAATTAGAAAGCTTTATCTTCATATATAAACAACAAGGTCTCATTAATTTTCCAAGTGGTTGAAATCCCCCCTCCATATTTTTTATGTTCAACCAAAAAGCAGATTACTTTTATTTGTCAGAACTTCTAAAAAAAAATCTAGATTTCAAAAATACAGTTTATCTACTTAAAAAACTAATTTCTAAAGCTTTATAATAAATGGCCAAAATAAATTACCACTTAAATGTTAAATAAAAGCAATAATTAGTTATTTTGACATTATTATAAAAATCAAAATGGAAAAAGAAAAAAAATTAAGGTTTATTCTTTACTTATAACTGCATATGCCTATTAAATCAATGACTGGGAATATTATAAAATAACTGATAAACAATATACACATTCAAAAATAAAATAATGATTCAATACTATTAAAATTGAAGTTAGGCTAGAATAATAGTTTTTCACAATAACTTGTGCCATCAGAATGAAAAATTTTGCATAGTATTTTTCACAGTAATTTTTTATCAATAAAATTTGTTTTATTACTGATAAATTTTGGCAAATTTTTGACTTGGAGCCTGTTAATGAAAAAGTAACCATCAAGAAACTTATCATTATATCCTTCACTAAGAAAAGTTTTACAAATAATAAGAGGAGCTGTAAAAAATAATTTAAATTAAAAATATAATTACTCAGAATGCTGACTTTTAATCTAAAATATCATATATGAATTCAGAATATATATATATATATATATATATATATATATATATATTAAAGTACACATTGTATTTATTCTATGAGATACAGACTTACTAAAACAAGGTTGCCACTCAAATCTGGGAAAAAAAATCCCCCGTTTTTTTCCCCCTGTATGTATAGTCAAGATACAAGGAAATGTGCGAATAGTACTCATGTGCGAGTTACAATGCAATATGATTTTAAGGAGTGGGAAACTCAAGGAAAGGAAGAAACAATTTAACATTATTCAAAATTAAAGAAGGTTTATATTTACATAAAAAATTCTCTTTATTTATTATCTAGAATTTAGCAAGACAAAATTTATATATTGGGGGGGGGGGGAAGGATGATATATTACCTCTCATGTCCTTCAACTGTAAGTCTTATAAAATTAAGGACTCAGGTGAAATGAAATACAATTTTTTTTGTTATGATAAAAATCGTTTAATGATTAGATAACAAAAAAACATTACAAAACAAGATTACTTTTTTTATTTATTTATTCATTTTTCCCAATTCATGTATTTGGGCATCAATTTGATTTTTCAACGATCAGTTTTATCGAGCTAATCTTTAACAAATAAGGTGCGATATTTTTGTATGGCCTAACGTACATTTTAAAACTATTTCACTTTCAGTGAACATAGGTGAAAATATTTCCGCTATATCATTGAATGCATTAAAGAACGAATGTGAAACAACAAGTTTTAATGCCCCTAAAAATTCAACTTTAAATCATTGTTCTTTAACTAAAAAGTTCGAAACTGATTTATTTTCGAACATAAATTATGATGTTTTCGGATTTGACAAACCATTCAATAAACTCAAGTACAGTAGACTAAACTCCATCGCGCTACTTCTGCAGATTGAATGTTCCCGCCCAAGAAATGTATCCTATTCTTTCACAGATGTATTTCAAAGTCTCGCGCATGTTCAATAGCTGCAATTCAGAAATATGAAAAAAAAAAAGAACGGTCTCAAAAATCGAAAGTGAACAGATCTATACAAAAAAGGGGGGGGGAGGGGTTGAAGAAAGTAGAAAAGAGGCGAGTTTGAACATTAAATAATCGCGAACGGTATTGTTTCGTTTTTAGAATCTTTAACTACCATCTTTTATTCTTGCAATCTTTAGAGATCGGCATGTTTAGATGGGGGGGGGGGAAAGCTAAAACATTTAACATTTCTGTATTTTCCCGGTTTTTATGAAAATTTTCAAATTTCCCAGCATTTTTTGAAGATTTTTAAATTCCCTGTGTTTTCCCGATTTGCCAGGTTTTCCGGTGATTTAACAACCCTGTAAAAGATTTTGATTTCATTAACAATTATAAAAAAATCAAAAGTATTTTTTGAATATCTATTATTTTTCATTTAATTGCAAATGGCCATAATAGCTAAAAGTCAAAAATACATATGAAATATTATATAAAACTATTCCTAGTTCATTCATATGTTAAAGATTTTGCACATTTCTGTCAAATATTAATTTATTTAGTTTTCTAAATAGGAACTGTAAATAATATCCTTGCATTTTCTCTTCTTCTAAATCTAATTGCATAATATAAATATGTATGAGAAATGATGCTGTAATGATTGTAAGATGTTTTACAAAATCTATTTTAATAATGTGATTTCAAGACTTTTGCTCCCATCTTTATTATTTCATATTTTATATTTTAATGCACATTTTGAAATCATTTCATTTTTAACATCTTTCCATAATTGCTTCATACAGCTACAAACTTCACTAATTGTTGGTGTTCTGATATTTCTTGTTGGTTAGGTTGTTCAATATTTTGCATCGATTTGCCTCAAATGAACTGATTTGTTAATATCTATAATATTATTCCTGTATAAGAAATGCAGAAAGGTTCTTCATATACATTTGGATACATGGCATATAAAACCATTGAAAGAGAAAGATTCAGTATTTCTATCATCATTATTTATGGCATTTGTCATAATACATTAATGCTGTCCTAAATTTAAACCATAAGATTTTAATCCACAGACAGTTTACAACCTTTTTTCTACCAAAGTCAAAACAATACTGAACAACTTATTTAATATGGAGGTGAAAGATCCTTGAAATGAGCTGAGATTCTTAAATCATTTACAATTCCAATTTTGAGTACAAGAAAAAAATTCCCTTTGATAGGATTAAAGGCTCCATCTTATGGATGGATCAGGAATAAGAGCTCATCTAATCAATCTTACTAATCATTAACTATTAATTTAAAAAGAATTCAGAATGGAATTTCGTAAAATATACAGATTATGAAAAGATTTTTTACAAAGTGTAATTTTGTTTTAACGTAAAAATGTTAAGATTTTCCTATGTTTCGTATTTTTTAAACTGTATTAAATTTATATACTGTATGAAAAAAAAGGGGGGGAGGACTGTGCCCACTAATATTTTTCTACCCTTCCTATGATATGAATCCTAATACATATGTCATGGTATTGATTCTATCAATATATATTATGTCTGAACACATATTTTTGACCTTAATAGCATGAATCTATCACCAAGATCTTCAATGAATGAATGAATGAAGACACCTTAATGCCCTTTTAACAACATTCCACATTTTAAATGGGTTTGAGATCAGACATTTCTGGAAACTAAATTAAATGCATGAATGAATCCTCCTATCTAAAAACTAAATGTCCATGTTGCAAGCTTAATTAGTCTTAACATTACCATTTTTAAAATGTGCCATTACCCTCAGAAGAAAAGAAATTTACTGAAGGAAACAGATGGTCCTGCAGTAAGCTCATTTATTCAAGAGGCTGCATTTTATTGCTGCTTAATGTTACTGAGCCAATTTTAGTCTAATAGTTCATCTCCAGAGGCTAGTATAGTAGTCACATTATGCAATATATCGAATAATTCTTCTCTTCTAACTCAATTTTTTTTCCAGTTTTGGTTATTACATTAAAGAGAGTAGATCTGGATACATCTGATGACATGATTTTTTGTCATTGCTTAAAAATACAATCTCTATGTTTCTTGGAAAATTGCTGTCTGCCTTTTTCATTTGTAAGGAGTGAGGGAATGAGTTAGTTGCAATGAATGAATTGGATTAAAGGGTTGTAGTTCATTGCACTACAACCCTCTAATCCATTTTTTTTATAATTTTGGTCTCACCATAATAATGGAGATGGCTTTACTTCTTTTATTGAAACTGTTGAAAGTTCTCAACATCATTTTTAACACCTACATTTCAGTAATCGTATCAATGATCCTCAGTCACAAGAGTTCAGGATTTTTTTTAAATTACATATTTTCCAGAAAGTATAGACACATTTATATCTTTCCAGGTGTTTACTTGCTGGATAACAGGCAAACTATATTTTTGCAGGTTTTGCTCTTGATATAGGCCAATAATTTTCTCTTTCTTGCAACTAATACATTATCTCATCAGTCACATACAACTATTTTTAACCATTAATATGAAATATTACAATGCCCAATGCTTCTGCACTATTTATGACACCTAATGGATCCTAATATATCACTATCTAATAAATGATGTAGGTAGACTGCACTATTTAATAGATAGCTTATGCAAATTCTCCAATGCACAAGGATTCTGTGGCATTTTAAAATCTGAATGTTTGAATCTGTATCATTATTTTTTCTTTTTTCCCCTCTTTTGGCCAAACAGTGAACACAGTAATCATTAATAATTCAATAATGGACACTTACAAATAAAGACTGCTGAATGAACCATATTTAAGAGCTGATTTAGCTCCTCCCTTAAACAATGCCAATGTCATTGTGTCAGTGAGGCTTCTCTGTAAGAAAAAAAAATATTAGCATAAAAAAATTAGGAAAAATAACTTATTTTTTTAGGGAGGGGAAGGACAGGATTGAACACAAATATAAAGAAGAAGGTAAAATCAAGCCCAAATTTGACCTAAGTTTAGATTTTTCTCAAATTATCATCCCATGCTTGCCTCTGCAATCTTATAAAAAGGAAAATAATTTGAAATAATTACATTGTGGATATGAGATTCAGTGGAAATTAATAAATTCACTACATTAAAAAGTTGGATTTAAAAAACCCGAGTTGAAAAATGAGCACAAATAAAAAAAAGATAACACTTTTTAAACTAAAAATGGCAATAATTTTTAATATGTGCATAATAAGTAAATAAGCAGCAATTAATTTTAATAAATAAAATCATAATAATTACAGTCATGAAAATTTTAATTTTTAAAATGATTTCAACAAAGAAATAGTAATTTTACTAAACAAAATATATCAACTTTTAATAGAATAAATGCATTATAAAGTTTCAAAATAAACTGTGTAATTCACATATAGCATGTTTAAAGTCATAAAGAAAAGAGGGGAGAATAATTTTATTGCATTTTATTATTATTACAATGTTTATTTCTAAAGTCCTTGAAGGAATTGATATTATAAAAATTAGTTCAGTTTTGATCACTGATGATTTAAAGTATGGAAATATTTAATAAATGAAAGCAATTCAATAATAAAAACAATTTTTTACAAAATTTAATTTTGGTTTTGAATTAACCAAAATAAATTCAAACTGCAAACATATTTCAAAATTATGTTATCAGAATATATATATATATAATGTAAAATTAGAATTACTAACCAGTTTCAATTAAACATGCTAAACACAAACTACAGCCAAGTTCTATTATATCATCATTTTCAAATTTAAGTATAAAATTCACTGAAATGCCATGCTCCTTCATTTACAAAAATTTGATTTATGAAAAAAAATATTACAAAAAATAAATTTATAAATGAAGCAATGAATAAAATTGCTAAATTCTTACTCTTGCTAAATGTTGACTTTCCCATGTGGTTGCCATATTTTTTCGAAGAAAATTTTCTTTAGCTCTTATCATATTTCCAAATCCACCAAAAAATGCAGTAATAACAAACATATATTTTCCAGTTGTTATTATATAATTCATTTCTGGACTAATGCCAAACTCACTAAAGTAAAAAATAATTAAATAAAATAAAAAAGAGCTATGAATGAATCTACTTATATACAGTAAATAAGATTTATATATATATATTAAAAGTTTACAAATTTCAAAAAAAAACAAAAAAAAAACAAGAATTTAAACTCATGTTTTTATAAATAAAGTATTTCAGCACCTAGATAAGTGCAAATGATCTGCAGTAACCATTAGGGTGGGCCAAAAAAAAAAAAAAAAAAAAAAAAACATCTGTATACTCAAAAATCTTTGTAACTTTATTCTTGCATACAAAAGAGTAGGTCTGTTTGATCCCTGACTTTCTGGAATTATATAAAGTGCCAATTCCAAAAGTATAAACATCTTCCTACATAGGGGGGAAAAGAGAGAGAGATTTTATGCAGGTTCTAAAGTCATATAAATATTTTCGTTTCACAAAAAATTAAATTAATCACGATTCTTAAAAATGAAATTCGATAATTTTTGACAAAAGACATAAATTCTGTTTTACTAACTTGGAGAAATCTGGGTAAATATGCTCAGAAGAGAAACAATTTTCAATAGGCAAGTATTATCATAAAAAATATTTAGAATAAATTGTTATTGTAATTACAAAGTTCACTTAATAACTTCTTTGATTATAGAAGGTTCTTTCCTCAGTCTACACAAAAACTGAAAGTCGAAGTGAATTAGCAAACAAAGTGCATGGTGGGCTTTACTTTCTACGCTTCTCAAGGAAATGTATTTTATTTTTCTAAGATTATAAGCCAAAGTATAAATAAATAATTATTTTGCCAATCGTCTTACAAAAATACAATAAAAATATTAAATTAGTCAATGCAACAAATTCTAAAAAGATATATTATTAGTATAAAAAATAAAACCATGTCACATAAATACGAATATAACATTCATTTTGTATTATATTTGTGTTTATATATTATAGCTATTTCTTTTTGTTGTTGTTGCAACCTACTCTGTACTATACATTCTTTTAATTCTGTTCCAACCAGTTTCTTTTGACAGTTCATCTTTAATAACTTTTTCTGTAATGACTGGATACTCCTCTGAGTCACAGCGAACAATACGTTTTAAAAATAAATAAACCATTTTCGATCTATAATTTCAAATAAAACTATTGTACTGTTGTGAAATTGAGCCTGAAGGATTGAACAGTAGGATGTATTTGTTTGAGTGATAAGTTGAGGAATGTTGAGTAGCAAATGCTGTTATCCCCAAGAATATGATTTCCTATGCTGTCCTTGAATGTAAATAATGAGCTCGTCCTGCGTGTTTTTGTTTATCGCTTTTAAAGTCGGTTTTCTCAATAATGTAATACAAATATCTAAAAATTTATTTTCGAAACTTTCTTTAAACTGAATTGTGAATCAGATAATGTTTCTTGCATAAGTTTGTTCTTTGGGTTGAATATTTCAAATAGTCTAAAAGAATCTATCCAATGGCCGGTCTACCCAATTACCTACACTGCCAAGTTTGTAATCTTGAAACCAACATTATCATCTTGTTTTGTTCCAAATACACAAATCATAGGTCAATTCTTTTTGCAAAACTTAATATTGATCTTCCTTCTTATTCTTAATTCAAAACGTTTATTCAAAAAGCTGTTTCTAATTAGGAGTATTTCTGGATTCTTCTCCAATCTCTGAAGATTTTTAATGTCTATTTAATGAACTCTTTTGACAGTAGGAAATAACGGACAACGTTGCCAAACATCCCATTTCAATCAATCAATCAATGTTATTTGGTAAATAAGTCGAACCCAAATTACGATAAGTTGCTGTATTCTAATTTCTGACTATTCAAATTTTAAAACATAAGATATGTCATTTTGCTTCAACTTCCCACATCCGTCTAACGGTCAGGCTGCCAACAGTGCAAATACTCATATTTCTTCTGTTAAAATATTAAAAGAAACATGCAATCATGTTCCTTGTGAATTTATTTTGTGGTCGGATTTAAATTTTAAGGTTTGTATTTCATTATAAACATTATGTTAAAAAAATGGTTTTTTTTATTATTAATGTTGTTAATCATACATTTCTCAGTTTTGTGTAAGTTCAATTTAGATTTTAAAAAATTAAATTGGTGAAAGGAAACTGTTTCCTTATTTCTTTGAAGGTCGTCCAAGAAATAAATCCTAAGAAACAGAAATTTGCTGGGATAGAAATCAAATATATAACTCAGGACATCATTGCTAATGAAATTGACAAGTTAGATGTATTCAGTGAAAAAACTTCTGATTTGGTTCCTGGAAAATATGAAGGTACATTGAATGTTTTTCTTAATTTTCCTGTTTGCTAGTGAACTAATCTCTTAACCTGCTTACTTAAAAAATACAAATATTGAATTTTATCTCTTTAAAACTAAGATGAAAAATCAAAGGATTCATATTGACATCCAAAACTCAATAAATAACATTATAGTGTTCTGTTATTGATAATTAACCAATAGTTACTGTAGGGAGAAAATAGTTTACAAAAATGCTGAAATTAACTTGCATAGAGATGTAGTTCAATTTAAATAATTACATATCAATGTTTTTCTCAAGTATATAATATATGATTGACTCATTTCATTGGTGACTTGTCTAAGATGAGTTTTTCATAAAATTTATACATTGTTATGCATTCATTTGCATTGGTTTATACTTTCATATAACTTGCTAATAAGCATAATTATTTCCATTTTTTTGTTGCTTTTGTTTTTATAAGGACCTTCTTTTTAGAATTGATTTCTCTATTGTAAGAGATGTGCTCTTAATTTTATTCAGTGTAGCAATTTTTTTTTCAGTGTAAAATTCTTCCTTAATGTACTCTGAAGGGTTATATAAAAACAAATTTATTTATATGTAAATAGTAGCATAGTGGCATTGGTAGACTGAATGTTGCTACCATGGGACAATGAAAAATAACTTATTTCCAAGGTCTAATAAAAGCTTTTAACATGTAGAAATATAATGACTGTCCACAAAAGGACATAAATTTAATGATATTTCAAAATTAACCAGATCTTATTTAGAAAGCCATCTGCTATTATTTTAATGATTTGAACTATGCATTAATTTAATTTGAAATTTATCCAAAATATTTTGTTGTATTATTTGACAAATAAGAGGAATTAACTGTATAATAAAGAAAGTGATAAATTTTATATTGTTGGAAGTAAGCATTTTAATGTTAATATGTTTGTTGGATTTTAAAATGATTTTACTAAAATGTAAAAATTGTCAATTTTTAGCACTTTCCTTTTTCTATTTAAAAAATTAGCGTACTGTTCATTTTTTTTAAAGGTGGTTTGAAAGTTTGGGAATGCTCTATTGATCTTGCTCAGTATCTTGCAGAAAATAGTTGCATTCAAGAAAATGATTTTGTTTTGGAGGTTTGTGTAACATTTAAAATCTTCCTTGTTCTCTTTTGTTATTTAAAACTATAATCTTCAACTAGTGGTATAGAAAGCTGAGACAAAGTAGAATATAGAATATAGATATGTAGACAATATTTTTGAATTTTAAATTTTTAAAGAAAAATTGATAAATAAGATGGGAAGGTTCACAGATTCCATAACACTTTATCTAGTTTTTAACTGGACTTCTAGGTATAAACAATTTTTTCTATTATTTGTCTATTTATTTTATAAATGGTTTTTAAGGGACTATATAATGCTAGTTGCAGGTTTGCCATGTAAATTTTTTGTAGGTCTTAGAATCTTATTTGAGATTGAATTCATTTTCTTCTACAATTTATGAAAAATTTCTACTGCTTATTCTAAACATTTATCACGGGATTGAAAAAATTAATTCTCAACTCTCGTGATCACCTAATTGGAAATTTCTATTCCTTTTGAAGGTTTTCTATCTTCACTTCTCTGATTATAATTTCTAATAAACTATGCTTGTAGTTATGAGAATAATATTAATGTTACAAGTTTATCTGTAATTGTTCTTTTTTTTTCTCTCCTCAAAATTTTTATGTTGGGTATTAAAGTTTATTTATATTCAAATATGTATTCAGAATTAATGTCTTTAGAGAGAAAAATCCAAAAAATTTAACCAACTCTTCTTTTGAATTGAAATTTTATTTTCTTAGCTATTTATTAACTAGAATTTAATTATTTATATTGTAATCCAAGTATTATAATAAAAAGCAAAGCTAGTAATTAGAAATATTAAAATTGATAGCAATGATTCTAATAAAACTGATAACATTTCTTTATAGTTTGGTGTTTTGTTTTCATCTTGCAAACCACAAAAGATGCAATAAATTAATCTGATGGAATTATTCCACAATTTTGAATTTATTTTCTATTAATGTATATAATCCAGGCACAATGAAGTCAACATTTTCTTTCTTAAAATCCAATCAAATCATGCTTCTTAATTCCATAATATTTTAAGAACATGTTTTCTATAGTATTCATGTATAATTGATTAAAGATATGTTATTCTGTTGATATTTTTATGTTTATGTACTAAAAATTAAAATTCTAAAGCTATTTTTTTTCTTTATTGATATGAAAGTTCTATAATCTGAAAAGTCAGAGAATAGAATTTTCAAGTATTCTTAAGTAACTATAGTAAATTTATGAATTTGACCATTAGAATTCTTATGTATCAGTTCGAATATTCTGTAATTATTTGTTTCAGGCTACTTTTAATTTGATTAGCATCTCTTTCTATACATTATTTACTGGATGCTAAAAATTTTAAGTTATCTTCATGCTTCTCTTTCTTTAAAAAGTTAGGTTGTGGTATAGGTTTACCTGGACTAGTAGCATATTTGTATGGTGGACTGGTTACTTTTCAAGATTATGTAAGTTTATGTTGCTTTTAAATTAAAAATATTAAGATTGAAATAAATAAATTAATTATATATTGCTGATAATAATTTAATAGTCTTTATTACTGGACACTATCAAGTCAGGATTTTTTCCCCCTTGATTTTTGCCTTCAAAGTGAGCTTAAGCATATTTATAAATTTAGTACCAAATGAAGAATTTTTAAGATTATGTAGATATGATTAGTGTCAAATTATACAAACAATTGGTTTGGCATGCTGACTACTAGGAATTGAATATTCCACCATGGTTGTTCAGATGTATCAACTTATTTTAAAACAAAATTTGAACTGCATGCAATCTTAATTTTAATTAAAGAGCTCATCATATTTTGTGACCAAATAAATTTTGCAGTAGATTGTATCAAGATTCTGGAATAATAATAAAAATAATATTATTTGAATGCCCTTTAAGCCTCAACTAAAACAAATGAAGACATGATTGCAAGAACTAAGATAAACAGCATACAGAAAATTATGATTGACTGCTGATTGTTGTTCTTCTAAATGACTTGGTGTACATTTATTTCAATTGTATAGTATTAATGAGCATCATTTTTGTAAGGCTACACTGTATTCAAATATCTAGTACATTAATATTATCTTTTAACTAGCTAATGATGTACCCCATAACTTATGCCAATCATTCACTATTGTGCTAATGTATCTATTTTACTTCACAAATTAATTTTTATGTTATCAAATAAGTTTTAATGCATTCTTGTAAGTTACATGGTGTTTTAATAATTTTTCAGAATTCAGAAGTTTTAAAATTGCTGACTGCTCCAAATGTTTGGTTGAATACATCTGAAGAAAACCAGCTGGATAGTTTGCAGAAGTGCCAGTTTTTATGTGGAGATTGGCATGACATAAAAAGAATTTACTATTCAGAAGAAAAAGAAAGAAAGTTGTATGTTTTGAATATTATATCTTTGTTTTTTTTTCCAAAATAAATTAAACAATAGATTTGAATAAAAATTTCAATGAATCAATAGTGGAAAAATAAACTTAACTGTAGTCATTTCTTAATGCCAAAGAGTATGAATAACCCATAGATATAATTTTATGAGCATTCTTTAATTAATATAAATTATAATTATTTTTGAATAAAATCTGAATTTTTCATTCAAAATTTTACTAAGCTCTTTTATTAGTTCTCTGCATTTTCATCATTCCTGCTAAATATCCATAGTTTTTTTATATATAAAAAATTATGGTAAATTGCATTTTTATGACATTTAAATAATTTAGACTTGATTAAAATAGCATTTTACAAGCTAACTCTTGTGTATTTCAAAATGTTCTTTTACATAATTGTTTTTTTTTAAATTATTATTTCCTTCTAGATATGATGTTATTTTAACATCTGAAACAATTTATGAAAGGAGTAATCAAGGAAAACTTTTAAATTTGATGAAAGCTGCTCTAAAACCTGGTGGTGTTATGTATCCTCTTATTTTAATGTTTGAAAATGTTTCGTTTAAAAGACGCTATATGAGTTTAACTGAGAAGTTTACGAAAGAAGTTTTTCCAGCATACTATGTATAAAAATAATTTTTATGCTATAAATTAGTTAGCTGAAATATTTGTTAAGGCAATCTTTTCAAGTGAAATATTTGATCTACTGATCTCACGAACATTAACTTAAAATTGAGAATATGTACATTAAAAATATGCTTTCAAGACATTAATGAATGCTTGACAGTGAAAGATGGGCAAACATTTCTTAGCATGAAGATAATTCATTTGCTAACATAATTATACAATCATAGCTATTATGTTTATTAAATATGAATTGTAACTGCTTTAGAAATGCATCAAATTCTAATAAGTCATGAACAACACCTATACTTATCTGTTTATTTGATACATATTAGTTTAAGTGCTCTAAGTTAAAATACGATCATTTTTATCAAATAGAATGTTCAAATATTTTAAATCCTGTCTTAAAAACTGGTTTAATATGAATAGAATGAACTGCTTGAAAGCAGTATTTCTAGAAGTAATGCCACACACTAAAACAATTTTGGAATAACAATTGAAACAAAAGGTGTGTTACCATTTCTTCTAATATAAATACATAATGATATTTGAAAATGTCAGAATATAGTTCTAACAGCTATTTCATTAAAAAAAACAATTTCTTTCTGTGTCAAAATTTGGTTTAATTGGTTAAAAGTAAACCATCAAAAATACATGTTCAGTTTTCTTTACTATGTTATGATATACAAAATTTCACTGCTTGAGTTTCTGGAAATAAAAATGTTAGCACTCATTGTGTGTGTAGCCTTACCAAAGACTTGCAATTTCATATGGGAGTTGTGGTAGTGAAATAATGTCTTTATTAGACAATATACCATTCCTGCTGGTTTAAATTAGCACAGTACATTTTCTTTTAATTTATTATGGTTTATTCATAAATTATTCTCTGGTTTATTTTATTTTCAGTTGCATCTATATAATTAGGTTTGCTGAAGAACAATTATGTGTAGATGTCACAAAGGAGAATTTTTTATCAAATAAAATGAGTTCATAAATTTACTGTTTCATTAATTTTCTCCTCACTGTGAGTTTTTTAAAAAAGATTTTATAACATAATTTAAAATTATAACAATTATATGAATATTTTTATGTCTTTATTTGGTTGCTTAACTAGCTGAAAGATATTTAGCATCTAAAGTTCATTATTTTGGTGTTGGTGGTAATATAGCAGATTTTGAAGAACTTCTGAAAGAAGATAAAACTTTCAATTACTCCACTGTTTTTGAAATAAAAGAAGGTAATAATTATGGATCAATTAATCTTAGATTATTGTGTCTAATTATTGCTTAAAAATCTTTCACTGCTTCCCTTATTAATATTATTATTTTTACTAATATCTTTCTTTTTTTTCAGGAGTAGAAAGACGGATATTAAAAATGACTCGCCAAACCAGCTGAAATCAAAATGTATTTAATGAAAGACACAAAATATTTTTTCATTCACTTTTATAGCTGGACAGATTTTTTATTTTGAATTTAGGTTTGCAGACATTCATCCACCTGACAAATCTGCCTTCAAATATTCATATTATTTATCAATTCATACTTTTAATTTTTCTGCTAAATAGAAAATAAAGTATTTTTTCATTAGAAAAAAACCTTCATTATAAAATATTTTAATAACAAAAAAGGTATATTGTATTAATTTTTTAAACTATTATTACTATTAAATTAATGACAATTTGATATCTCTGTTCTAATATATTGAATTCACAAAGCTTGCATCTGCAAATCTGAGAAAGCATATGATTGAGGATTGATAAAGTAAAGCTCTAATGGTTTTAAAAGGAAATATTAAATTACATATTACTAAGCAATAATGTTTATGATGATCATTAAAGACTTTTTTGTCCTGAAGTTTAAATGGAACAGGACAGTTCTATGCTCATCACACTAAAATTTGGGACAAGCATGAATGTGATGGTACAGCAGTCAAGTGGTGAATTCATATGTATGCATTCCACCTAATGCCTTCACAAGTCAGTAATATTGAGTGAGAATTTTATTCAAGAGGGAAATTTTCTGCCTAAAATTATAGTCCATTTATAGAATTGCAAGAATGCTATAAATAGTAAAATATGGACCACTTGTTAGCCATGGCCTTGGGAGAGTAAAATTTTGAGATTTGTAGATGTTTCCCTATAAACTGTTCAATGTGTCTACAAGCAGTAGTGTATTTTTAGTGGAGACAAAACACTGGACCGGAATTGTGGTTGGAAAAAGGTACTTACTAAAATAGACTAGAGATTAATTGTACAGTTTGTGAATCAAAATTGTTTCTAAATACAGCAGGAATTGCTGCTGTCAGCGAATGAAGGTCCATAGAAACTTTTTAGTGAAGAAACATTGTGAAAGGAACTGTAATAGATAGTTGGAGATGAGTGCCTTTCAAAAAAGTTTTTCCATATGGATAAGGCTCTCTTATAAAAATATATATGCTGTTGATATTCACATTTTCCAGAATGATAACAGCAATGTTCCTGGAACTTGATATATATCGTGTTCTGAACGCTTACACACCACATGCTGCACTTTAACTGGCTTGCAAAGTCAAGTGACCTCAAGCTCTTCAACAATCTGTGGGGGCCAAATTTTCGTCTAAATCAAACCAGTAGGTGGAACATTGGTTTAGCACCTCCTCAATTTGGTGAATTTGCATGATCTAATTTTCTAAGTGGCTTATAAACAGGGTGGCCAGCTGTCCAGGAGGTTGGTAAAAAATCAGAAAAACCAGGGAAATTTATTATAAAACTGGATTTTTTTTTTATAAATTGGTAATTTTTATAGAATATAATTCACTGTTATTTTTTCATAAATAGAATGAAACATAGTTAGCAATTAATAAAAATCAAACTTTTATCGACAGTCTAAAACAGACTATGGAAAAGAAAGATTAATAACCATATCAAATTTATTGCATACTAGCCACCTTCGGCGACCACCCGGTTCGCCAGTATTACCGCTCACTACAATTTTCAATTAAATATTTTAAGTAACTGGTCTCTTAATAGATTTTCAAACAAAACATTTTTAATCTTCAAATTTTGATAGTCATACCAAACTTATACTGTTGTTTAGATCGTTTCTTTCAATTTACTATATATATTTTGCTAATTTGTTGTCATTTCTGGTAAAACTTCAACTTTAATTTAAAGTGGAAATGATGAAATTGCAATTAATATAAAGATATTTTTAAATAAAACCAAGCGTTTTATTGTTATTTATTATTATTACTGAATATGAGTATTGCAAACAGAATTGCTCGGTATTTAAGTCTTATGTGAACTACAAAATATTTTTCATAATTTATGTAATATCTAAAACAATAATTCAACAAAAATTTCTCAGATTCAGCATAAAATTCAGTTTTTAGTTTTGCTTTCAAAAGGATTGAAATGAAATCAATAATAATATTTTGTTCCGGCCTATAAATATATTTCAAAAATTATGAAGTCTAAATTTAATGCAGTAAGGTATCATATTCTGAGAAATATTCTGGACACACCAAATTTTAAATAAATGAATGAATGTTTCTATTTTCCACGATGAACTAAGACTGATTTATGAAGTTTTGAATGTTAAAAATTTAGAAAAACTCAACATTTTCATAATCTTAGGCCAATTAATCTTTAGAAACCTGCGCTCTGATTGGCGTATTTTCTTTGAAGCGATCGATGGAAAATCTAAAATTATCCTTTTTTTATTGAATAGTGATATTCAAATTTTCATAAATCTGTCAGTTTAAGTGATTGTTTTAGTTGATTGGAAATTAACTCTTTTTATTTAAAATATTAGTGTTTCAAGAACATTTTGTTAATCGTGATTTCCACAGCAGAAGCTTTATGTAAAATCAAAAATTCGTTATTTATTAGAGCATTTATTGAATCAAGTTACATAAAATATAATCATTTTCCATTTAGACCATTTTAGCAGATCTGTGTCTTACTAAAGGTTTACAAATCAGCTGTGTGGCCCTGATTTGAATGGATATCCTGTTCATATTAAACAAAACTTGCCTTAAAATATAACTGATTTATTGGATTAATAATATAGAGAGTGTAAAAGATCATAAAATAATATTTCATATATGTTTCCTTTCTTGCAGACACGTGCCAAAAATTATATTTTTTGCAGATTTTATTTCCAAAAAGATTTAATTTATTTTTAGTTGGAGCTTTAATCAATGTGATGGCAACACTTTGAAAAAAGCTAATTTTTTCCCATGAATATGAAACGTGCTTGAGCAGCTTAAATTTTATACGGAAAAAAAAATCGTTGAAAAATATAGTTAAAATATTTAAAAATTCATTAAAAATAGAAATTTAATTTTAAGATTAAAACATTGGTGTCATTTAAAAGATAAATTTTTTATCTTTAACTTCATGTAAAAATCTTTTTTGTGCAGTAATATTTTCGGAAGTTATAGTAGAAACACGTCAAACTTTCGCTTAATTTTTAAATAAATAAAATTCTAATTAAAAATTCGAAAAAATAACCCCCAGGTGCACATTCCCGGCTTTCAAGGTATACACGTGCCAAATTTGGTAGCTGTAGGTTGAATGGTCTGGCCTGTAGAGCGCCAACGTAAACACACACATTGATCTTTATTATAAGTATAGATATATATATATACACACACACTATGGGAAAAGGCAACTTAACTAAAGTCCAGCTCTTGTTACTGTTATGATTTTAAGCTTTAATGGGTCTCTTTTATTTAATGCATGTAATATGCCTTATCTTTGTCTCTCCAATTTAAGTTTTGCATTTCATTTCGAGGTGAATCCATCGGAGAGCTGACTGAATTGAATCATGTGTATCTGATAAATTTTTATAAAAAAAAAGCAATATATTAGATACATGAATTTTTGTACACATATCAGTAGACCAAAACTAGAATAACCATCACGGACTCTTCACTGTGCTACATAATTATATAAGATGTTTATCAAGGAAACCATGCATTAAACCTGGCTTGTAATTCAGATTGAATGTATTCAAACGCAGTCAATACTTTTATATTTTTTATTGTGCATTTATAAAAGTACATCACAGCTTCAAATGTTTCTGATAATTACAGAAATTTTTCTTCTCATTACAAATCACTCCTCGAGAAGAGCAATAGCACAATTCCACCTAAGGCATTAAAAAAAAGTGAGAAAGATGAATACATGCATGTGCATATTACAAATCTTATAGAATATGCACAATGATGGTTGAAAGAAAATCAAAGCCTGCTTCTTTTCTTCAGCAGATATAACTAAGAGTATCCCTACATGCTCGCTTAAGCAGGTATTCTTACAATCAAGTTACACTTTTATAGACAGAGGATAAAAGTGAAAACACTTTTTCTTAAAATCTTTTCTAATTCTTGGCCCTTGAAAGTAGTTATAAATATCAGCATTAAAAATGACTTCAATAAGCAGTTTGAATGAAGCAATATCTTAAATTACATAACAAAAAGAACATTTTATAAATTTGTCTTACACTGCTTGCTGAAACTAAACCGACTTATCCCTCAATTAGTGAAGATTAAGAAAAATATCACATTTGTTGCAAGATAAACAATGATTATTGGTTCTAAATAGTCAAGAATATATTTGTAATTTTAATATATTTTTTTTTAAGTATTATCATTGACGGATTTATTATATGGACAAAATTATGACAAAGTATAATATCTTTAAATATTGACTAGACACAGGTGCGCCATCTTGCATTCTCCTTAAATAATGGGTTTAAAAAATTCTCACTGGATCCTTTACTTTATTAATAAAAAAGATTTTGCAATTATTTACTATACAATAGGACTGCTTAGCAAAATAATTTACATTCTATGAATTATTCTTTTTTTGTTGGCAATTCCATCACTGAGAAAGAAAACTTTTTAAAAGAACTGTTGAGCACATGCAGTAATAAAGTGCATTTCATTTCTGATGGTTTGTGAAAGAAAGAAGAGACTGTCAAAAATATAATTCCAAGAAAGTTAGAAGTAGAATTCAAAAATTTTCCTAAAGACTAAAAACTTTTTGTTCATCCAAAATTAGAAAATAATAAACAATAAATAAAAGTTAATTTACAAAGAAAAAAATGTAAAAATAATATCCCAACATGTGTTTATTTGCATCTTCCATGTTCATGATTAAAATTTTTTTTTAATTTGAATAAATTTTAAAAAACAACAGTAAGGCACATATTCTTTCAAAAATCAAAGAAATAAGAATCCCACAAATTTTAAATACTTTAAAATATTAATATGACATACATGCAAATATATTCCAGTAATACTTATAGCAAAGGAAAAACTCACTAAAAATATTAAAATTTGATTTATATTTCTTTAAAACAGCATACATATTAACTGATCTCAAATTCCCAAACATTTTTTTGAATAATATTTCCACTTTATGTTCAATATTCTACATTCTGTCATAATATCATCATTTAGCCAATCTCAATATCGTATTTGGTTAAAATAAAATTGAGATATTAATTCTGGGTATATTTGGATTTTAATTTCTTTTCACTTGCGCAAAAATCTTTCTAATGGAGCAAACGCATTTCAAAGTACATTATGGTCCTACAAAGGTTGCTATAGGTTTAAAACCAAACTTTTCAACTGCACCAAATTTTGGATCAAGCTAGTTCCAATGCAAAGGAAAATTTTTGATGGGAGGGTAAATTTTAAGACAAGAAAATGCATTACAAAAAAAATGCCACATCAAAATTAAACCAAATTGCAAAACTTTGCTAGGAAGTTTAATTAATATTTTTATAATAATGATTTATAATATTAAAGAAAATCAACAAACCTATTTTTCTTCCTCTGGTAGTAGATCTTCAGAATTAAAAATGGGATATTTACCACAAATTTTGAAAAATAAATCTTCAGGAGTAGGAACATTAAGTACACCACTTTTCTGGAAAAACTAAAAAGGGGGAGGAAGGAGAAAATTTTTTTAATTTGCATAATTAAAAGATAAATAACAACAAAAAATGAAATAAAACATAACACAGTTCATCTAAAAAAATGTTTAGGATAGTAAATATAAATTTATACTCAGTACTGTAGGAAAACTAAAATCTTTTTAAAGAAACATTTAATAACTCTTCAAAATAGTCTTAATTGATTCTAAAGGATCTTATAACTTAAAAGATAAGAAAATAATTTGATATTTATTTACATTTTTATGAAAAACTGGATTTTATTGTTAATTAACAATATTTCAGAAATATAAAATGTTTATTTCAGATTTCATTTCAGCAAAAGTATCTACTATTCCTTCAAAAACTGATACT
>JAPMOR010078520.1:42059-189543 GCA_026543865.1 Argiope aurantia
GGGATTCTTCAAGTCAAATTTACTGTTCAATTTGAAGATGAGTCCCAGGCATTAACAATGATAATAATCATAATGCTGATTTTATTACTAAATTTTTTTTTATCTGACTTAAAGGTAAGAGAGTAACAGCATCTATGTGTACATGAAATTTTACTAATTTATTTGGAACCCATGTATTTTATTAATTCTGTCATCCAATAACTATGCCAATGACATAAAAATGAAAGAACATGAAATAATAATATAAAGCATATAACAGTGAATCATAAAATATAGCAATATTGAAACAAAGTTTTAGACATGAATTTGAAATAATCAAGATTTCAAAACTAATTAGTCACAAATATTTTTATCTTTTCTAGTAATATAATGTAAATTCAAGTTCAAGTAAGTAATTAATATGTGATGGTGGATTTTCTGTTTTTAATATTTCTATCATGTAATGCAGGGTGGGTGGTAAACAAATTTTTAAAACAAATAATTTTTTAAGCTACAGACAGTTGTCAGTCTTAAAAGTGTCGCATTTGATAACTAGTCTTTTATTTATTAATAGAATAAAACAATTCGTTCAACTCACTGTTTTATAAATCCACAGCAACGATGATCTACATTTATAAAAACCAATGCCTGCCTGCTTTAAATTTATCCAATTCCACACTTCATGAGAGATTTGATTGAAATTAGGCATGCATATACCAGAAGAATTATGCTATTAATCAAAAACACTATTAAAAAGTTGCTTCAACCTCCTAGCAGGGAAGAAATATTTTGTTCCTTTGCCATAAGTTTGAAAAATATCACAGTACAAAAATAATTTCTACACCATTTAAAAAAATTTCAGAGATACAAATTCACTGGCTTAAAAAACCATTTGATCTGAATCTCATTTCTCTTTATTATATATAAGAACAGTCAATGGTTTCAATTTCAAAATGACTTGTATTGCAGCAACAGCATGAATGTTACAAATGTTTCTTGCAAATTTATTGGCAACACAAATAATTGTCCCACAAATCTCTTCATTTGAGTATTCTCTACATGACTAAATACCACTGATATATTTCATGTTTCTGCAGATTAAATGTTGTTATTTCCGCCAAAGAAATTTATTCTCTCATGCAGTTATTGTAGTCTTGCGCATCCTCATTAGCTGCAATCTGGGAATTTTACGGAAAGGGTGCAACTGTTTCTGAAATCAAAATTGGAGTGAACAAGGCAGGGAAAAAAAAAAAAAAAGGCAAGTCCCTATGATAATACAGTTGATTCACTCTTGATGCTATGGCTATGATCGTTTATTATTGCAATATTCAAAGATCGACTTTTTTTTAGACAAAAATCAAAAACCTAATAAAATTTAAATTCTCTATATTTTCCTGGTTGCAATAGAAGTGAAGAAATTTTCCAGCATTTTCCATTTCCATTCCATTATTTTTTTTAGATGATTTTTTTTAATTTCCTGTATTTTCGTGGTGCCATGACAAACCTGATTCATGTTAGTTGTATGATGAAAAATGTTCATTAGTAAAAATAAATTTTTAATTATTCTTTCTTGTACAATTTGTCAATGAAAATTGAAATTTATAAATATTATATAGCTTTATGGAGCATCAATATCCATTTTGAAATGCTCAGTGTTTTATTAAGATAAGAATAATTCTTACTGATGTTATATTTGTGCAGTCTCTCAGTAAAAATTCCAGAGCTCGGGAATGTGTAGTCTCAATGGCTTGACTCACATCAATGACCCATACCTTCTCCTCATGCCACAGCAAATTGTACTCACTAAGATCAGCATGGACCAATCTGCATTCCGAATACAAAGTTTTCATTATCTGCAATTTAAAAATATACAGAATTAATGCAATTTGGATATATTTTGTGTAAAATACCTATTTCAGTATTAATCTATAAAAAAAAATGTTCATGTACAAACAAATGAAATTTCAAATTTTGTTTAAATATATTGAGTTAATATTTCTAAGCAACAATAAAATTATAAATATTTTTACTAACAGTATCACATTTTATGAAACAATTTTAGCTATTATCAATATTAGTACAAGTGATGTTCCTAAATAATATACAGACATAAATATCCAAACTTCTCATTTTATTAATAATAATCTCATCTTTTTAACAATAAGAATTTTATGTGTGTTTGTGTTGCGTGGGTTTCTACAGGCACTATTTCACTTACAGCTACCGAAATCTAGTTTTGCACATGTTTATATACCTTCAAGGGTAAAAATATGCACCTTGGAGCAATTAAAAAAAATTAATTATAAATTAAGAAAAATTTTGATTTTCAAACAAAAATAAATTAAAATTTGTGCAAAATTTATTATTGCATAAAAATAAATTTTATACCATTTCAAAATTTTAAAAAATTGTCTTTTTAGTTCTATCAGTTTAATAATTGTGTAAATTTTTCCTAAATTTTAATTTTTTCCACCAATTTTCAACAATAGATTATATTGTTACCCTGAAGTTCAAATTAAATTGCAATTCATATTTAATCATATGAATTTTTTCCATTGTTGAAAGATAAAGAAAAAGAATTCTGCTTAATATCTATGCAATTTACAAAAGAAATAAAAAAGTAGAGTTACAATATTTAAAATTTAGAAATGGACTTAGAATTGACTATTTAAGTTTTTAAAAACACTATGATGTTATGGAACTGTCTCCATGAGAAAGGTGCATGTACACAATAAACAAAGCTTAAGTAAGGCAAATAAAATAATAACGGCTTTAATGGTGAAATCATAGAAATGAAGTTATATCTCAACAATTTATCTCAAATCAAATATAACCATTCTCAGAGAGCCAGATGGTTGCTTGAGGGCATTAGTGTATAATAAAAGTTGGAATTAATTATATACACTGTATTTATGCACTTCTGTTATAATTAAATTTTTGACTGTGTTTTTCTATAATTGTATAAGTTATATTCTGCTGTTAAATTATCTGTTTTATTGTGGTTCTTGTTCTGGTTTTAAAATTTTTTTTCAGGGTCAGATTAAAAGGATTAAAAATGCATTTTATTTCCATCAACACACAATTTTCTCCTATTTAATGAAATATCGGGTAACACAGAATAAAAATTTGATCACAGTAACTGTATAAATATTTATAAATAATAAACTGATCAATGAGATAAATTAATTTTTAAAAAGTAATCTAATAAATAGCATTTAGCTTCAATTTCTAAATATTGAAATAATGCAGATTAGATGAACTCAAATTATGGAAATGAAATATCCACATGAGAAATCAATATTAAATAATCTTTACTTATAAAAAAAAGATGAATGTATGTGCCTGCATACATTGACACTCTACAGGTCAGATAGTATAATTTAATGCTATTAAATGTGGATACTTTAGCAGGGGTGTTTGTGGGACCCCAAAAAATCCCCTGAAACTTTTACTGACTTGCTACCGACATTTTGGAGTTTCGAGAAGGGGGGGGGGAGAAATGAAAAATTACAATTATGAAGTATTGAATGATCTAATTATAAAAGTTCAATGAATTACTTTTTTTGCAAAATTAATAACCATAAATTTTCAAACATATAAACTACTACATTTTATGTAAATATTTTAAATTACCTGAATTAATTCTTTAAAAAAATTATCTAATTTCTGCTGCTTGTTTTTTTATTTTCTGATGTTTGTGGGCTTGTCTTTCTTTTGTGGTGAACTTCATAATTGCAGGAAGGTTGACTTTTATTTTCCTCATTTACAGTTGAAGAAATTTCCTCGAGAACTGCACATGCAGAGGTAGAAGCAGTTTGCTTTTCTGCTAATGTAGAAGGTTTTTCAGAGACTTTTATAGGTGACTCATCTGAAATACATGTTTTTAAGTCCTCTTGATATGTTTTCCAACTTCTGTTCATATTCAGTAAGAGATCTTTGTGAATTGGATCAGTCATTGGATTTTTTGAGCCATATTTTTCACAAGAGGTTTCTTTAGAAGCCATTAAATCATATTTAATAGTCTGCACTGCATCTAGGGAATCAATCTTAAGAGAGGTTCTATAGTCAGTGACAAGTGTATCCATTAAGTTGAATGCACTTTCCGCTAATGGGCCATGGAAGCAGCTAAGGCAGGCTTTGACCAATTTAGCCAATGTAGGATACTTATAATCATTTGTGAAATCATCTTTTAAATTAAAAACTTTAGACCAATATTTATCAATTGTACACTTGACTTGATTTCCACTTTCATCAGATGTGTAGAGCATTTCTTTGGTGATATTAATATCACTCTGGTATAACCTTATTTCATCTTCTACTTTTGACTTTTCATTATCACTAAAAATATGGAACATAAAAGATGATAATTTTTCAAAAGCTAATATTGTACTGGTTTTACCTCTTAGCTCTGGATCTAATGCTGTAAAACTAATTAGATATGAATTTTTAAGGGGTAATTTCTGTTTCATATGCTGTGCTGTATTAGTATAAGCCTTCATCAGAGAAATTTGGAATTCTTTTGCTATTGGATGATTTTTTGATAATTTCTTCAGGAGAGTGAAAGCTTCTGCACCAGTAAATATTACTTTGCTAGGTAGATGGAATTCTGGATTTGTGACATCAACCTTTAATAAATCATTATAAGATGTGCACTCTATATTTTCTGGCTTCATAAAAAAAGAGAAATATTTTGGCATCAATTTATAAATACTGGAATGTATTAAATGAAGCATTGGTTTTTTTGTTACAAATAATTTAATATATGTGTTGAACTCTGGTAATACTGCTGAATATAATGCCATATGCAATAAAGTTTTGTTTTGCATAACAAATAACCCATTTAGTATTCTTTTTTTCCGAGCTAAAGCATCCTTTGTGAGTTGTTGGGAATGCAAGCAAGAATACAACCCTTCAACAATTTTTTTCTGAGCTGCAGAAATATTTCTTTTATTGTATACAGTTTCAACATAAGAAAAATAATCCTCTTTATCAGTTTTATCCAAGTAGTGAAAATAAAATGCAATAAGAACATCCCACAGATCTTTGATTCTTTCTAAAACACATAAAATGTACACCCACCAATGGTCTGGTCTCTTCAAGGGCTTAAGTTTTTTAATGGCAAGGGATTCACAGATTTTGAAAAAAATTTCTCTTTTACTGCAGCTTTTCATATCAAAATAGATGTCATCAAACAAATCTTCTAATTTATTTTGAATGAGCTAACAGATTCTCTAATAATAAACAAGCCATTCAATAAACTCAAGTATGGTTGACTAAATACGTAATTTTTTGGGAGGACAATTTTGAGTAGGAGAGAGTGGACAATTCCATGCACAGGGCAAATCCATGTGTAGCTGTTTTCAGTAATAAATAAACCTGAGAAATGATCTTGGACCACTTGACAGCATAATGAAAGGTACATCATACCTTCTCACTTTTGATTTTCTCTTTTTTATTATAGCTTTATCAAACAATATAAGAAACTGTTTTCTTTATAACTTTGGGCACCAGTTTTTAAAATCCTTTTTCAAAGCAATAAAAATGAGTTTTAAAAATACTGACAGAAAGTAAGGGAAATGCACAGTAAAACTAACAGAATGATATAAGGCTTCTAAAGTAATATGAATTATGTATCTAATAAAATTTGAAACAAAGATATTTTGCTGATGAAGTTACATAAAATATTTAATTGAAAACTTAAAGCCCAGACAAACTAAATGGTCACCACGGCAGCTAGTATATAATAAAGTATGAGGAAAATTTCAATAAATTAATTAAATTGTTATCTTTTTTATCAATTAGAAATACAAAAGTAATTATTTTCATTGAGCAATACTGCATACTTCAATTTGTGACATAGTATTTCAATTACAATAAGGCATATGAAACTGATGATATAAGGAAAACAAAGAGACAAAGCTATTATAACAAAATGGAAAAAAGTCACAACATTAGCCCATTACTATTAAAATCATTCATCTATAAAATATTTTGTTAAAAATTTCCAGCGCAAAAACATTAAATTTTAAAAAATAGAAAAATCTTGCAAATATTATCAAATTTCAAAAATTCTGGTAAAAACATTAAGATATTTGATACACTTAAATATTTATATTTGAAAAAATAATCAAACAATTAAAAAAATCATCAACGAACTTACCTCTATAGTTTGCTCAAACATAATGGTCAAATCCTCAAATGGTGATTCTACATCCTTGAGTTTTGGAGCAGGCAAAGTATTTTTACCAATGAATGACATAACTAGAACATGTTTCTTTAAAACAACTACATCAGGGCATGGTATACTAGCCTCTTTCATCCTATAATTAACAATTTTAAAAAGCCTCAGCCAAGAAATTTCTACAAAAGCAAATATTATCATTAATAAAAGAAACATAAACAGCTACAAGAGGCATTTAGATTAGAATTGCAAATTTTGATCTCATACCAATTAATTACAATTAGAGTTTCTTTCTTCATTTACAGACTGGAACATAAACATAGAAAAGCCAAAACTTTATGATCAATTACTCATTAATGCATTCTGCAATCTGTGACCGGCAAAACAGCTATGCCATGGATGCCACAAGTCCTTGGTTGATGACTAGAGGTAGGATGTACCAGATACTTAAGCAACGATCAAGTAAAACCGAGATATTCCAACATGGCAATATTTGATCTCCGAGCTGTCTTTCCAGGAAATCTCGAATGTGCTCTATTGGATTAAGATCAGTTAAGTTAGATGGGTAGGACGTTCATTGGAATTCATCATTATGTTCCTCAAACTACTTCAATACAATTCAAGTCTTGTGACATGGGGCACTGTCTTGCTGAAATATTCCATTTCCAGTTGGGAAGACAAATACCATCTAAAAATATCTGATCTGCAATTAGGTTTAAATAGTGTGCAGCTTTCATTGTCTGGTCTAACATAACTATGGATCCCAGAGATACCCATGAGAACATCTCCCAAAGAATAATATTGATACTACCATCTATATGTGAATGGAGCAACTGTTCACCTGGAAGACAGCATACCCTGACACAACAATTGATGTGATGAATGAGAAATGATTCAATAAACTAGGCAACACTCTTTCACTTATCCATGGTACAGTTTCGATGTTCCTGGCCCGTTGTAAGTACAGCTGACAATGACGCTTGGTCAACAGAGGCACTCAAGTGAGATGATTGCTGCACAATCCCATATCTAATAGTGCCCTTCGAGCTGTGTGTTCCAAAACACTTGCACCTGGACCTGCACTGTATTAGGTTGTCAGTTGAGTCACTATCTGGGGCTGATTTTGCTTTACCAAACAGAGCAGTCTCCAACATCTTTTTGTTGTTGTTGATGATGATGTGTGGTGTCAGATACATTGGCCTCTATTGCTGGTTTCACCCTCATTTAGTTAGTTTGCATAAATACTATCAATAGTAGATCATGAATAATTTACCATTCATTCTGCCCTCTATCAAACTCGCTTAGATCATATCTTATCACTCACAAGAAAGAATGATTCATCCCCTACTCCAGCAGCAGTTAAATACCATTCCCACTTAATCACATTGCCCTTCATGTCATTCAGAAAAGTTCATTAAAAAATGTGGGGATGTTCATAATGTTTTGACTTTTTAGTGTATAATTCTATAAAACTATCTATAATTCTATTAAAATTCTATCAGCATTGCAGCACTAAACTGTTGCATCTTTAATCCTGTTATTTACATTCCCTCTATCCTTTTGAGTCAATTTACCTTGTATTTCTACTGCATCTTTACAAGTAATATTCAAGAATAATATACAGTACATGAAAGATTGATAAAGATTCTACATAACGTTTACAGTTATCACATATCATATTTGTCAGCTATTTGCAAAAGAGAGAACACATTGTTCTGTTTGTTTGGTATGTTCATTTTTTTAAAAATCTATCTTATCTTTGTTATATTCCTTTCTTTGTTTTCATCATGTTGTACTTTAAGGATTAAAGACAAATAGGACAAAATGATGCATTATGTCCAAGGCAGTATTTTATCTTGTATTTATCACTGAGCAGATGTGCCAAATTTGATATAATACACAGGACAATGAAAAAAGTTCTGAGAATAAAAGATGAATACCTAATTAAATTTCTCATTTCTTTTTCAGCCCACAAATGAATGATTTTTCGAGGATTTTGTTTTGTGAAGCGGTTTCTGAATCGGTGATCATCCTTAATGTATTGGTCCCGATTCTGAAATTCATTCAAAGTGGTCTTGTACACTTTTATGGCAAACTCTGGTGATGGAGATTCTTCCTCTGGTCTGTAAAAATGAAAGAACAAGTAGTCATAAAACTATAAATAAATATTTTTAAAAAAAACCAAGAAATACTGATTAATAATAACAATAAACTGGATATACACCATACACATAATGTTATAAATTGAATAAAATAAAAAATTATGCTTTAAGAAATCTATTTATCTTCATAAATATTCAACAATTATTATTTTGGTCAAATAGTATTCATTTAGTCCATAACTATTTCTAAAATACAAAACAATGCCTTTAAATGCATTTTGTAAAAATTTAACTAAAAATGTACTACACAGAAGTACTGAATTTGTTCGAAATCACAATAAAAAATATTAGAGAGCATTTCTTCAAATTTAGACAGAAAATACTAATACCATCAATATATTTAAATGGTATCATTAATATGATCCTGAGTAATAATGCATCACTCTTTCACCAAATTATTATTATATTTGGGAAACCTATAAAAGATCAAGTTAGCAGCACAGATTAAGACATCAGGGATAAATGGGACCAAATGTGATTTAAATATTTACCTTTCGAAGCAAACAACTATTTACTTTTTAAAGATTTGAAAAATAATCTTTTACGTAAAAACCTTTTTTTTTGCATTTAATGAAATTTGTTTATTTTTATTTATTTAAAGAATTTTCAAACAATTTAAATGCAATAAATCTGCTTTTAAACATGAAAAATAGTTTAACAAAATTGTGACGAGTCAGTAGCTTTTTTTTTTCTTCTGTAATTTCAATTTGACTTATCATCTCGAATATATATTATATTAAAATTTCATGTTATAGAAGTTACATCATACTTTTATGTTCTATTTCATCATTCCATTTGTCTTGTTTATCACTAAAATGCAAATAGATAAGATACACAATCTTAAGAAATTTGTACTTCCATTAAAACAGAATTAAAGAAAATGTGTAATTATAAGTATCCACAATTTTATTATGATAATGCTAAAGGCTAAAAACGCTCTACAAATCGCATCATGTGACAAACATGATGCAATAATTGTTCCTAGACTTAATTATGGACCTAAAGCTAAAAAGTTTGGCGCATAGCTATTTCTTGATAACTGAAAAAAATTGCTTAAAATTTTACTGAAATGCTAAACATTTCACCTTAATAATTTTAGAGCATATAATGGAACAAAAATAATTTTAAAATTTAAAAAGTAGTTTTATAACTATAATAATTCTGTTTTTGTATAATTTTAATATTTTTTTTAAACATTTTTCTGTATACTCTACATGTACTGAAATTTTTTTTCATGTTTAATTATTTTATTTATATATGTGAGCACTGTGACAGTATTGAATAATTTTTATATGTATATTACATTATATTAAATATTTAATAGTAAATTTTTAAACATAACTTATAAACAGATGAATGACACCTACAATATTATTGTAATACAATGCTTCAAACCAAATGTTTGAATCTCCTTCAAACAACAAGTCTGACGCTTTTATTATATAAGTCTATGGGGGATGGAAAAGCCTGATATTTTTATAATTTAATGCTACATCTTCCGGTATATTTTTATGTAAGTTATTTATGTATGTGTAGAAGTCTTAAATATATCATAAATATATGTAACTTAAAACAATGACATCTTTTTTTTATTCCAAGTAGTATATCACAATCAGTATGAAATAATCAGGTAAAAATCTCTATGAGCTTTTTTATTAGCAGTAGGACAAAACTGTTAGTTCAAGTATATGAAAAATAACGTTAACTGCTTCAATTTTATTTGTAAGATTTATGAAATACAAAATTATCAAACAAAATCTCAAGAACCTGATTTCATATATTAGTTATGCATATATCAGATGTTGAATGGTGTGCTTAAAAATTACCTGCATTTAGCAAACAAACACTACTAACAATTGAAAAGTTAATGCTAAGAAGAAATATTTTGCATACTAAATTTTTCTTATCTAATTTTTTAAGACTCGAATGAGATTAATGATGAATAGACATTATTTATATGATTTCAGCATAAATCATATTAGTTGAATTCAGTTTCAAGAAAAACTATATTTTACACATAAAGTGAAACAAATGAGAACTCTTTTTAAATTTTTTTTTTCATACTTCCAATTTCATTTTAAAAACAATATTAACTTTGTATAAAAATGCTAAATTTTATTGTTCTAATTAGTATATAATAATTATTTTTCTGCTAATTTTTAGTTAAACAATTTTGTCATAAGATTTATAAAGTTAAATTTAAACACTTATTTTATCAATAAAGAAGGAAAAAAAATCTGATATATATAAGAAAAAAAGTTAACATACAAACCACTCCAGGCATGATACACACAGGCCTCTTTTCCAGTGCTGATGCAACCAGTGAGGGATTCTAACATTTGGTTATTAACCAACTTGTATAAGATTAGATGTGTTTTTTCATCTAATGCTTTTTCCTAAAAAAGAAAAAAAGAAGTAATTTATAAGAAATATGTTATTTACTTAACTCCAACTAAATTAATTACATTTTTGTCATGACAATATAAAGTTGTGTGATTTAGTAAGATTACATGTTCTCCCCTTCAAAAGTCATGCTTATCCTACTCATAAGCTGAAAATAATATGTCTTTGGAACACATTCTTTAATGGCTTCATACATTTTTAAATATTTACTTTAATCTTAGGCAATTATGTTATAAATGTAGAAAACAAAATCCACAAATAAAATTTGCAAAATAGTGGCCTGTTAAACTTTCTCAATGTTTATATACAACATAATATTTCAAGGGATGTGGTGAATTTAGAAGGGAGGAAGAGTGAGACTTTGAAAAAATTGTTCAATTCGTTTCTGCTACAAGATTCATTTTAAAATTACAAGCGACATTTATGAAAAAGTATAATAAGTTCAAGTTTTGTCATCAAAACATTCATTTAAAATATTTGAAATAAATAATATGTTATAAGAAAATCCACTTCTATCTTTAAAGAACCCTTAAATAAATCTATTGCAGGTGAAAGAAACTAAATATCTTTAAATGCTAATCTACCTAAAATATTCAGTAAGATCATCAATGGAATAAAATATTGCTGTACAAATTGTTATTTTTCATTTGTGAAAAGAGGTGCTAATGATGTTGAGGATTAAAATAATTTACAGCTAAAAGTCAGAAATTTAAAACGTGAGAAGTATACATATAAAAATTATTATTCAAAACTATAAAGTATTCAAAACTCAATCAAAATAAAGTACAAATTAAAAGTTACATCATAGCATAAATCACAAAGCTCACTATAAATCATTGCATTCAATAACTCTGTCAATTTTGAATCTGAAACTAAAGCAAATGTCCATATTTTATAGTTTGGTGGGGTGAGGTGAGGGATCTTGCTTTTTTTTGAAATTTTCCAATAACCTGAGAGCCAAAGCCTAGAAACTTGTATTTCCCAAACAACCCTTTGGTGCCATATTTGAACACCGAATCAAAATTGCCACAACAAGTCTCACACTTAATATTTCCATTGAAATACTTAATTTTTGTATCTCAAATCAAATATTTTTCAAAAGAATAACATATATTTCTTGAATGCAATACATAATTATTTAAATAATATTAAAAATATTTAATGTAAATATTTTATATTAAATACTGAATATTACTGTATATTGAATTCACCAAACAGAAATCACGATAATATTTCATCAATTCAAATAATTTTATAACTTTTAAACATTTCATAATTTTGAGATCCTTCACTTAGAGAATCATTTTACACATAAAATTTACATACATGGTAATCAAGAAGAAGATTTAGAAGAATCAACAGAAGAAAGCAAAAGCCAGGCTCAAATATTAACATTACCAAGCAAGCATTAGCATGACTGTAAATGGTAGGTAGATGAATCAGAGTTGCTTACAATATTTAAGTCTTAGTGTCTTGTTCCAATATGGTTTTGTACACTCAAATATAAGAGGAATATCACAGTGTGTTAACTTATTAATTGATCCTTATTAATTTTGTACTTTTCTATCAATTTTAAATATTGCGTCATACTATCATATTATCATTAGTGATTATTACATATAATATACAAATTAATGGAAAAATCTATTTAAAAATTTAAATGACTGAATTTAAGAGTATTCCTTCCCTTGGACACATATTATACTTTTATATACCTTATGCCATGCTTAACTTTCTTGGTTGGCAATTTCATATTAAAATAAGAGAACTGAATATGCATTATGTCCATAAACAAATTTAGCACAAAGAATTATATAGTATGTGGACAGTACACAAAATTTTATTATCTAATTATTTTTTGAGCAATATCTACAAACACAATTCCTCATTTAAAATATCTAAAATATTAAAGCTTAATCAAATCTTCAAGATTGAAATTTTTAAAAACTACAATATTTTATTTCTTAGAGTTTGTAAATATAAAAATGCAAATTTTGAATGAAAACTCAGTTAAGTAGGGTATAAAAAAACTTAGTATTTTTATATAAGTGCTACAGATTGTCACATTAATATACATACAGCAGAACAAAATGATATGGTCATATTGAAGAAAATGTAGTCGTGTTGAAACCAGATCATTCTAAAATTCAAGCATAAAAAAATTAGCTGATAAAAGATTAAATAATTTTTAATGGATCCGAGCCAAAACCATTGAGGAGAAATGTAATGAGAAAATTTTGGTAGTGAATTTTAAAACAGAATGAGAGTAAAAGTGCAAATTTTCAACTTTTATCAATTCATGTGAGTGATCCCCCATTTTGAAACTGGAACTAAAAAATCGCTTATGGTAGCAATTTAAGCCAGTCAGCTACTAGACTTTGAAGTGCTTAGGAAGCCCAAAAATAAGAAACTTAAAGGTCAGAGATTTAATATAAGGGGGTAGAAAAATAATTTTTAAAATACTAATAATTTGAAATTTACTATACATATGCAAACATTTAAATTAGTATTAATTTCAGAAACATACTTTTAATGGAAAAAAAAGAAGAAATTCAAATACTTACAGCAGTTGATTTTTCTTTTTTTTCATGCAATCTTTGACCTCTCTTGCTTTCAGCCTTCGAATAGGTCCTCAGAGTATTGTATACATTGTTAGATAATTTCATATCAAACATCCCACCATCACCAGTAGATATACAAGAATTTAACTATATATATATATAAAAGAATCAAATAAAAGCCTTCAAAATAAGAATTCAAAATGCATTTCAACAGAGCTAAATTTGAATACAGAAAATACTATAAAATCTAAACTTATTTTAATTATCTACATGTCTTTTTTGAATAAATGTATTCTCTTATTATATATCTATCTATACTAACAATAAAGATGAATGTGTGTGCATTATGAATATATATGTATGTGAATATTTACTCTACAGCTATCTAATTTGGTGCATGTATACCTTGAAGGTCTGGAATATGCACCTCAGAATGATTTTTTAAAATGTTAAGCAAAATTTCAATGTTTTTTCATTATAACTTTCGAAAAAATTAGCACACAAAAATAAATTTTACACCATTTCAAATTTTTAAAATTATCTTTTTAATGTCTCCAATTTAATAGGTGCATGAATTTTCACTGCATTTCAGCAATTTTTTAGCCTAATTTCTAACAATATAAACTGCTGCTCGAAAGTTCAAAATTTTTCTTTTCTCTTCGCTACATCACTTCTATTCCAATTTTTAATACATTTTTAATACTTCATGTCTGGCCTTTTTCACTCCAATTATTAAACAATGTTTTCCAAAAATATTAATTCCCCAAATAAACCATCCAGTGTTATAAAATTACTTAAATATTCATATTAAAAATCCATGATCTCAAGATATTTCAAAATAAATGATTTAGAATTATAATAAAATTATATTAATCAACAATTAATTAATTATAATCTATATCAAAAAGTGCGATACAGATCAAAAATTTAGATAAAGTGGAATAACTAAGATTGTGGAGACAATGCATATATGGATAATTACAATTAAAAAGTAATTATCCATATATAAAAGTAACAGTAATCATCAGTAAAGTAAAGTAATATCATTAATGAAGTGGAAACATAGTTTAATTAAGTTAGATGATCATTCTGCTTTGCAACTACATGAGGAATCAGAAGATATTACAAAATTTAGAATCGTGATCATATGACGAGACAACAGCAAATCTCCACACCAACCACTTAGAAAGATTTGATTCTTAAAAGATAGAAAGCAAGTATGTGAAAATCAGAAGAGATCAATTGAATGAATGAGATTTGAATAATTATGCAGATTCGTATTTAAGAATTGGACATAAATGATGAATTTATCTGATAGACATGAAATCGCTTTGGAAGGATACATTATATATATACATACATATGCCTTTTTAAAAATATAATTTTAAAAGAGCACAATTTCCAATCAAATTCAAATAATATTTTGCATAAAAATAAATTAAAACAAACGTAATAGTAAAAAAGATTAAGATTGGACTTTAAAACAATTTTTTTATTACCTCCATTAATTTCCCAGCATTTCTTCTTCCACAAACAGTAGGGTCATGTTTAGTGGTAGTAACATTTCCTTGACGAGAAACACCACTTTTCCCAACAGCTTGAAATGTCTTCTCTGCTTTCTCAAAATTACTCCAGTGGTTTTTTTGATTTTGTTCTAAAAAGTAATCTTTGTCATCATCGTCATCTGATGAAGCAACTTCAGCAGGAAGACGGCGGTATTTCCCATAGGAGATTTTCACTTAAAACAAAATTAATTTCAAAAGCTTCATTTAAAATTATGGCTAATTTTTCATCAGTTTCATTTTCACACACAATTTTAATTTAAATTCTGTATTTTAAAAAAAATGAAAAATAATTTTTTGGTTCATTTTACTACCACAAAATGTTCCTATAATTTTCAGTTTCATTTTATTTATTATTTGCTACTTTTGAAAATAACATTTTATACAATTTCATTGTAGAATGTCCAAATAAAAAGAAACTAATAAATAGGGAGATAGGGAGAAAATAATGCTCACAGAATTTTTATCTCAATAGTTAGATATAGTTAAGCATCTCAAACAACTTAAGAATGAAAATACTACCCATTGTGTATTTAGACATCAAGCTAATGAACATAAAAGCTAATGAACAAAATTGTTTATATTAGTTCAAGTTGTTCTATTGAATCATTGTATAAATAAAGCATTTATCCTTTATTTTTTTAAAGCATATTCTACTTTTTTTTTTCAATGTTCTTTCAATTTATTCCCTACCTCTCCTGCTTTTAGTTCCAACAATTGAAAAAGTTCTATTATTTATAGAATTACCAATACCTTGTACTGATTATCATAATCATTTAAAAGAATTATATTGCCAGTTTCTGACATTTTTTTAAAGCAAAAATTTTTTTATGCACATTTGCAAAAAAACATATGAGTAAAAGAGGAAATTTCATAGCTTAAGAACGGCCAAGAAATTACATTTTTATGATTTTATTTCCATTTATGAAATTTTTTTCATCATGGAGATTAACACCTATCTATTTTATTTTCTAAGATCTGCCCATGTTCATTTTGGAGTAGTGAGGTTTGGTAACTCACAGTAAGAAAGCAGGCATTTTTGTTTATACAGAATGCACCACTTAAGCCAAATCTGCCAATTCAGCTTTCAAAGGAACTCACTATCTTAGATAGTCAAAACAATAAAGTGGACTAAATTGAAAAAGGAATATTTGGTATGAGAAAAAATTTCACCAGACATACTAATCACACATTTAAAAAAAATGATATATTGCTACCAAATTTTTATTCTTTCTCAATTGACTTTTTTCCATCCCTATTTGAATTGAATTAATTCCTCAATTTTGAATAAATGGTACATTCTCTTAAATGTGCTTGCAAAATATTCTATATTCTGCAATAATCACATAAACATAAATATACAAGAAAACTTAAGCAAATGAAGGACAAATTCAGGATTAAATGAAGATGCAAATTTTATCAAAATGTAGACATTTAATGTTACTAATTTCATCAGTTCAAAAAATAAAACAATATCAATTATTTTAAATTTCATCACCATAAAAGAAGGTTAAAAAAAAAGAGCGTGTTTACCTTCAAAAATATTTTTATGCAATGACTTTCTAAATATATGATAAATAAATGCAAATTCCAAAAAGAATTGATGGATCATCAGTCCATTTATTGTTATTACAAAATAAAATGCTTTCTTTTTAGTTAAAATTAAGAATGAAAGAACCTACAATGAGAAATTTATTGAATGCTTGTAATACCTTTGCTTTGACCATTGTATTTAGATTCTTCATGCTTCAAAATTTCGTCGTGTTCTTTGTCAAATTCTAATTGCAGCATTTTAGCAAGCAAATAATCATCACTGCAGTCAGTTACATCATCTCCACAGCCAGTTAAATCATCTACAAATCTAAAGAAATGACAACAGTTTTAATGGAAATAATAATAAAATTCATTTATTTTCATTCCAGCAAATCTATTTTTTATATTAATTGATTGACAATAATGCCTAATTATTGGCTATTAAAACTAAATAAATGTTCCTGATAATCAGAAGCAGTACTTTTATACTAATTTTCAATTTTTTTGAGGAAGTAAAAGAATTAAAAAATTATTGCAAATTTCCTCACACAGCAAAATAGATGACTATACAACATTTCTAAATGTGGAACTTAAATACAATAATTTAATACAGCAAATTGAAGCTGTAAAAGGTACTCGCTTTATTCCATCTAGGGAGGCATAATTTATGTACAAGAAGTGATGATGAAACTGACGTCCACTCACAAGCGATACAAGAACAGAAGAATGAAAGAGACAAATATTTTTCCCAGTGGTTTTATACTATGAGATTCTGATAGGGATTTCTTTATATGTGCCAACTGAGGTAACGGAATTATAGGCATCTTTTAAAATAATTTGTTTAGCTCGGCAGATTTTTATCACTCCACTCGGATTGTGGGAACTTGCTGATTTCAACAGTTTTAGAATTCGCGTTGAATTAATTACATAAAAAAAGGTGGAATTGAATCAAGAAATAAGAGACTACTTTAGAATCGTCTCTTATTAAATGGGTTAAATGAAGATAAAAATTAAGAAATTAATATTTAATTTAGATTTAGAGATCATTACTCACACACACACATAATGCATATTATTTAAAAGAATTTTCAGACATTTGATAATTTCATAAATATATATCTTTCGTGTAAATAATTATTTCTATAATGTATGTTTTTTATGTGAATTTTTGAGCATCTTACAAACTTGTAAATACACATACATGGTTAAATAAAAAGATCCAATATCTAAAAGAATACATACACAGCTGAATCAGGTAGTGTTGCAGGTTTTTCTTCAATTAAAGAACTTATAAGTTGTTCACTCATTACATCATTCAAAGAAACAGTCTCTACTGCATTAATTTTACCCCATGGACAAGAAGTTGACAAATTTACTGTAGTAGTTACTTTTGGTGCCACCACAGGTTCAGTCAAAGAGCTTAATAAAGGTGGCGCTACAAGTACATCAGCATTTTCCATGGCCTAAAAAATAAATTGCAATGTATAATACAATTGAACTATTTCTTTACAATTTTAGTACTCTTTTTATAGGATATCAGATTGCTTTAACGGGGTATTAAAAAGATTATCTAATCTTTCAAGCGTGTAATAGGGGGAAAATTATATGAATATTTCATTTCAAAAATTATATTAAATTTCCGAAGGCATAAAAGAAAAAAAAGTTGAAAAATGAGTTACTTTTAAGGAGAATTGCTTAATTTGACCCGAAAGAGAATGACTTAACACTTGATTCCATGATTAAAATAAATCACATAAAACAGAATATAAATCTCAACAATATGTGACAAGTATTTAAATTTTGTGATTTGAAATTCCTATAAATTATATTGTTTGTATTCAAGGCAAAATCATAAATCATTTCATTCAAATGTGTTAAAAAAACATAACAGAGGGGACATTTTATGAATTTTGATTGTTCAGTATGCACACACAAAGTAATCTTGAAGTCAATAAACAAAAGTTTATGCAGTGTTAGTTTCAGAAATTTTTGTTATTGTTAAAACTCCAAGTATTTTATCCTCTAAATTTTACTAATAAATTAAATAAATTTATCATTATAAATGTAAGAAAAGTTTTCTATTATCCACAAAGAAAATTTTAAAAAAAATTCTGACATTGCAAAAATTTCTAATTTCAAATAACAAGTTTTAAAAACAGCAAAAAAAAAAAAAAATAATAAATAAATAAATAAATAATAATATAGAAGAATTTCTCAAAGTATGGTAGATGTACCACAAATATTATATTATATTTTTGAGATATAATTTTAAAACAAAAAATTTAAACAAATTAAAAATTATGTTTTTTTTATCATTTTGTTTTAATTGTTATTTGTAGATTTTTTTCAATTTATACTTTCTTTCCTCTTAAATCTTTACTTATGGCAGCAGTCATAAAGGACATATACTAGTTACATCTCTGGTAAAACAAATACTTTACTTGAAATGTAAAAAAATGAAAGCCAGATAAGAGAGCTATCTTTAACTTTAGATAGCATTTCACAGATAAAATTTTGTTTTGTGAAAAATGTTATTTTTAGATGTTTCATGGGACAGAAATACCATGAAGGAATTCGAAGAATAAATTATGCAAATTTTTATTCAAAGGAAGAAATGAATACATTTTCATGAAAGTGATTAAACTTTTAATATCCTCTCATTATATCTTTTCAGCCATACTGTGAATGAAAAATGAATATAGAATAAGATTATAATTTGAATCCAACTTACACTTGAAATAAATAAAGTTAAAAGCTAGATATATCGAAATTGATAATGACACAAACCCAATCTTCTTATTCATCAATAATAAATAATTATTTACCATAATGAACTATTTATTGTCTATTATTTAGTATATTTACTTACTTTTTATTATAACATAAATTTTCATTTATGAACTTAATTGATTTATAATAATTTATTTCATTTAATAATACAATAAGTTTTATTCTTTAGTGATAAACATTCTATTCAGGGAGCACAGATTTTTAATTAAATTTTTTTTTATAATAATGCATATAGTTTTGATTATTACTCTTCAGAATCTGTATATTAAAGAGTAAAGAGTTGGCTGGTTAGATGAAATGGTTATTGATTTGTTTGCAGTAAAATTCACAGGGAAAGCTGACACTCCTATTTAAAACAGAACTTGGCTGCATTGTTGAAATATCATGCGACACTTGAACTACAATGATGTAATTAGATTTGAACATCTTCAATACTACAGACAGTACTAGACAAATCAAACGAAGTTCAAGAAAATAAATGAATACTGTTAGCTTGTTTTCCGATTTAAATTACCTGACTAACAAGTTCAAGTACTGTTTCCCTCCTTCTTTCACTTAAACAATTGTAATAAATAGATGTTATTAACACAGACAAATAGTAACGTCAACAGATATAAATTTTAAATTTTCTGCAGAATCACTTACAATATCCTTTAAGAAAACTGTATATTCCTTCTTTAAAGGATACAAATGTTTATGTAGTAGAGCAATTTTGTAGCATTATAAGAGAATATATATACCTTATAATGATCCATCTTTCATATTTTAACACTTATACCTCACAGTCAGTGATGTACAGATTTTTTGCAAGATTAGCAAATGAATGGTCATCATTTGTAGTTTTTCTAATATTATTGTTGCACACCATATTCTTTATAATGCTATAAACCCTTAAGATGATTTGGAGAAGAAAAAAATACCAGTTGATTTTAAGAGATAAAAAAGTGTATATTTTTGCATGAATTGGCATGATGGGCTATCACTAAAAAAGTATCTAATATAGTTTAATATCAACAGATAAAGCATTATTTACAATTAACACATCTTCAGGTAAAACATTACTTACCTAAAATGCATTTATGGAAAAAATGTTATTAACGGATACTGTGTTGTGAATTATTATTTTCAGATATTTTATATTCTTTTGACAGAGCTTCAAATTTTTTTTTTTTTTAGCACTAGGAGTTTAATATTATTTGCAAGATTTTTCAGTGTTCTATAGAAGATAAATGATGCTTTGAGTTTCCATTTAATCTAGGTTTGTAAGTTTGCTTTTCAGAAATTTGATTCAGTTAACCAAATATATTTATTGAAACATTCTCAAATGAAATTATAAACTATCTACCAATAAGTATTTGGACACTCATGCAAATAAGAACATCTGCAATCCTGATCTATGTCATGCCAATTGCATAAATATTGCATATTAAAGAGCATTGGCATTAGTTGCATGCAAAATGCCACAAATTCAGAGCTGTCTGATTTTGAAAAAGATATAGTTGTCAGATATCCCAGAAATGACTAAATCTTAAGGGACATATATAGTGAATTAACCCCTTAACAATCGGTTTATTTTCAAGAAAACTGTCATAAACGTGCATTTTTTTTAAGAACAAGTATGCATATTCGATTAGTGCTGGCATCTAGTTTAAAATTAACTATCTGCAATTACATTTAAAATATCCTGGAACTGCCATCTGGTGTGTAAATTGTGATATAAAATGTGTTCCGCGCATTACTATTGAACACTGCAGCCCGGAAATATCATGGGAGCGAGAAGGAAGGGGTTAAACATTCCAAAATCAAAAATGGCTTTAGTGATTAAGAAATGAAAGGTGACTGACGATTATCGAAATGTGCTATGACCCAGCATATAACTAAGAGATAGAGATCAATGTGTGTTGTCCAAAGAAATTAGGAAAAAAACCCGCACCAAACCAATGATCTACATAATCCAGAAGTTCAACAAGCATCTGGGGTTGTTGTTTCAATAAATATTATCTGCAAGGAAGCGCGTTTACTTGGTTTCCACAAGCCTTTGTCACACATAAGCCTTTGATAACAAAATCTAACAATGATCCTTGGTTGAGGTAGTGCAAGGCATATCAAAATTGGACATACATGAGTGGAAACAAGTTCTAAGTGATGAAATAAAATTCAATCTCTACTAGCCAGATGGCAGAGTCTGAGTTTGATGTATGCAAACACTTCTACTAGAATGCACTGTGCCAACAGTAAAGTTTGGTGGAGGTGGTATTATGGTCTGGGGTGTTTCGCGTAGTACAGACAGGGAAACTTTATTCCAATTCATGGTAAGCTCAACAACAACTTCTATTCCACTATTCTAGACAACAACATGCTTTTTATGCTATGGCAATTTTACAGGTCGGAACTTTATTATTCCCAGGATGAAAACATCACTTGTCATGTTGCGAGCTCCATCCTGAATTAGTATAATGACAATGAGGTGAAACTAAACGGCCTACCTCAAATCCAGACTTAAATCCTATGAAAACCTCTGGGATGAGTTGGATCTCCGATTTAAGGAGTGCAGCAACTGTCCAAAATTAGCTATAGAACTTGCATATCTTCTCTAAGCCAAGTGGAAATAAATACCACTGTCTATCATCCAAACACTTGTGAAAAGCATGCTCTGCAGAGTTAAGACTGTAACTGCCTCAGGTAGAGGCTCTACCATCTATTGAATATGAATAAATTATGTTTATCTCGTTGATCACAGATGTTGAATCCCTTATTGGTAGATATCCCTTTTAAGACAGGAAGCCTCTATTCTAGATGCATGTACGGGATAGAGCATATGCAAAAGGACTTGAAGTTTAACTTTGGGGGGGGGAAAAAAATCACAAAAAAAGTCTAAGTCCTAAAACCAACATTTTTGCCACCTTTTTAGATGATTAGTTCATTCATAATAAGAGCACATTCTTCCTCTAAGTAGCATTTTCTTATTACAATAAAGCAAAACCAAGGTTTTTCCTAATAAAAACAGAAATGTGCAAAATGCATATGAAAGCTGTGGAAAACACAACAGAACTGGCAGTAAAACCCAAACAGGCTAGTTAGAGTTACATAGCAATAAAAAAAGGAAGAAAAGAATTTGTAGGGAGACCAGAAATGCCAATGATTCTATCAAGTGGAAAGTTACACAACCCAGCTAAGTTTATTTATATTACACTTAACCCCCCTCCCCCCTTCCCACAACAGCTAATGAGTAAAATACCAAAATCAGGCTGAATATGAGCAAACTGAAAGTCAGATGAGAAACCCCTCCCAAGAAAAGGAAAAACCACATAAAGAAATCCTATTCCTGATTATACATAAAATTCTTTTGCTAATGAATATTAATAAAATATCACAAAATAATACTTTTAACAGAAAAATAAAATGAATGGATTAAAAATAAAAAGATACAGTAAGTACAGTATACTATTTTTCCTAAATATTAATTGGATATTATTGGTTTTATTATACTAACATCCATTTTGAATTTTAAAAAAAAGGGTATTTTGAAACGGTTCACGCAATTTTAAAATGTAATCAGATGAACAAGTAATGCCCGAGCTAGCATCCTTCTCTCCAAAATTCTACAACATATCAGAAAAAAGAGCATTCAAATCCTGATATTAAGATTTTTGTCCAGCATTTATAATAAATAAACTAAACCTTGAACCAACCACTTAATAATTTATCACTAGAATGCAATAGATCTGAATAATTTGGAAATAAAGGATTTGTTTCTTGGAGGACATAATGGAATAATGCTAACTTGCATAAAAAAATAACTTTATAAAATTAACTATGCAACATTTTTTATTACATAATAATAAAATATGCAATAAAAATAATAATTTTTCAAGTAAGTACTTCAAATATATAAAATATGTTTAATATATAATTTTTTTTTCCCTTCTTAATTTACACTTTTAAGTCATGATTCTAAATTCAGAGAAATCATAAGATATTTTAAGAAAATTCTTTTGCATTGAATAAAAACATAAAATAAACCCATCAAAGATGCAACTCAGTTATATATAAATATTGCAAAGTATTTCAAAAGGTGAAAATTTTTCTGTTATAAATTACTATTATAGACTTATAGTAATGATCTGATGATAGTTTGGAAATTATACAATAGCAAAACTAAATTTTTAGAATTATTTCAATTACTATTAGTCAGCTGCAAATTCTGTCACGTATAGTTATAATGAAATGTTTACTTAATTAATCTTTAAAACTATAATAAGAATATTACAAATTCATATAATCTTTCAGAAAAGCAAAAGAGCTCACATTTTGTAATTATTAAAACATTATTTCTTGGCTACCAATATTATTTTTATTAATCTAATTCAAGATAAATATTTTAACAAATGAACACAGTCAAATTACCATGAAAATAGAACAAAAACTGCATGAAGTTACAGTTCTCAAAACACACAATTTCAAAGAACTACACTGCTCAAAATATTTTGGCTAAACGACTATTCTATTAATAGGATACAAGTTGAATCCAAATCAGATTGATCCAAAGAATTAAAACTGAGCACATCATAAAAACAACTTCAACAGGGTACAAATTTCACAAGTTTACAAGGAAGAATAATTTACAATTTTAATACTATTATATATTTATTTCATTAGATATTATTTTTAATATAAATTTTCGATAGAATTTGCAATTCAGAAAATGAAATTAGACTAACAAAACACAGCAGAATTACAAAAAAAAAATGCATTCAAGTCACAATGTTATATGAACATATTAGTTAACATTACGCAATACGAAAGTAAAAAAAAAAAACACACAAAAAAAACATATATATTTATAAAAATTTACATTAAAATTTTATGCTTCAGGTGAAGAAATAATATATAAATAAATAAATGTAAAGATAAATATCTCAAAATTATTACGAATTATTCTAATTCAAAAATAATAAAAACCTACTTGTCACGTCTTAAGCGCACGAAGCGCAGTATACAATGGAACATGCTGACACAGTTCGTGAAAATTTGTATTCCGAAATTGCACATACACACACAAAAAAAAAAGACAAAAAATAGATTTGATTAAAAATCCAAGAAATTTCAAAAATTTAATTCTGAAGCATTATTAAAAGCAATATGACATTTATTTTGATATTTTATGTAATTATGTAATTAGTAAATTTTTTTCAAAAAATCAGAACAGCTGCTGTCAGAAACAACTCAACTTGGGAATCTATCGATTCGTTCTCGGCTTCATTAAGATCGCGTTGTGAAAACGTGGTATTCCAAATTTGAGTAAATATAATTTTTTAAAAGAAATCTCGCCGAATATATTGCAGCAAAAATGGTCGCGCAAAAGAAACAGGTTAGCCGATTTATTTTAATGTAATCTATATTGTTTAGTATATGTTAAGTTGTTTTTGTGTCATAAGCCTAATATGTGCTGCACATTCTGCAGTAGTTAAAGCCTTAGCCTTTTTAATTATTAACAAATACTTTTTTTACTTATTTTTTGAATTCGCTCTTTTATTAATAAGATGTAGATAACGACTTAAAATTTTTCTGACCACTTTTTATTCAAGGCTTTTGATATCATGCTACATGATAATCTTATAGGAATAAATTGAAAAATTTCTGTGGTAGCTATAATAGTATAAGTTTAGCCCCCCATTTTTTTAATAAAATGGTTATACTAGTAATGGTTTGTGCATTTTCCGAAATCAAAAATATAAATTGTGTCACTATATACTATAAGGTAGCGATATTTCGGATGAATGCTTGATTTTAGAATAATTTATATTGCCGATAAGTAAAATTGCAAAAATGCATTAAAAGATTTCAGCATGTTTTTAAAATGGATGGCAAAGCGTTTATTCAAATGGTTAGATCTTGTTAATGATCTCGTAATTATGATAAAAACAACATACTTCATTAGAAGGTTGGGTTTTTCTGAAAAATAAAGGATAAATTCTTCCTTATCACGATAAATAGATCGGATTTTGAGGGTAAAGTAAACATATTAAACATTAGACTTCTGCAGAATTTATTACTACATTAATCATTTAATATATGGTAATTATAAATTTGTTTTTGCTACATTTTTAAATGTTATTGTATCTTTCGATCTTTAAATCTAGGAAATTAATACCTGTCATAGTTAAAATGCTTCATATTGGCTGCTGCCTAATGTCTTGAGATGATAAAAAAAAAAAGCAACTAATATGATTTATTGTAAAATTCTATTATGGATCGTAAAAACCATTTCAAGTTTTAGTATGCAGTGTCTATCTAAACTATTATTTGTTGATGTGTAATGATCTGAATGTTTTCCTTCTTTTTCAGAAAAAGGCCATGGAGAGCATTAACTCCAGACTAGCCCTTGTCATGAAATCTGGTAAATATGTGTTAGGACAGAAGCAAACATTAAAGGCTTTGAGGCAGGGTAAAGCAAAATTGGTGATAATTGCTAATAACACACCTCCTCTTAAGTAAGTGTCATATTTAGAATTAATATTTGTTTAAAACTTATATTTTATAGTTCATTGATAAACTGCTGAGGATATATTTCTTTCATTTTATATCTATGTACTGTGTGTAAAATTACTTGTGCATTAATTAGCTTTCTTTGAAATGTGATTTGATATCTTTAATGAATAAAGTACTCAAAAGATTGTTTTCATTTTTTCCCCCTTCATTAAGAAAAGATGTTGCAACAGATTTAGTTTTTATTAGGATATGCTTGCTATATACTATGTGATTTAAATGAAATTTCATTTTAAGTTTTATCAGATAAATATATTGAATTGTCATACATTCGTCTCTTAAAATTAGTCATATTTGATTTTTTGTTTCCTGTAGCTGATTTTAATTTTTGTTTTGTTTAGAAAAAGTGAAATTGAATATTATGCTATGCTGGCAAAGACAGGTGTCCATCATTATTCAGGCAGTAATATTGAACTTGGAACAGCCTGTGGCAAATACTTCAGAGTGTGTGCATTGAGTATAACTGATCCAGGTATGTTTTTTATTTTTAGATGCAGTTGGACAAAAAGCATCTCATCTTTGTTGACATTATTAAAAAACAAACCATAAACTGATTTTGGATTAAAGATTGCAGGCAAGTTAATCTAAAGCGATAATAAGACAGAATTTGATTTTTCTAATGGCAACTCTTAATTTCATTACCAAATTTCAAGATATGTCAGTAATATTCTTTGAAACCAAATATTTTTTTTTTGGTGGGGGGGTCAATTAATTTTGAAATTATCAGATATTAAAATTTTGACTCCACCGTCAGAATAAAGTTATAGATTCATATTTTGAGAAGCTGTCATTATAATTACAAAAATTTATGCATGAGAGTTTTATTCTAAATTCCTGAAGGGTCCAGAGAATGCTCAGTTTGTAATTTTATAATATTGCATTAAGAATTTTTTTTTCTCATTTTTAAACTTTCAAAATATAAACTTTAACAAACAACTTAATATTTGCAACAAAAAAATAAATCTGTAGAATGAAATTAGAAAAGTTCACTTTTTGAAAGAAATTAATACTTATTTAATAATTTTTTTTAAGTAATAATCTAATAAAAATAGCTAGTATTCCATCAAAAAAGACTGAAATTTTCCTTTTATCAAATTATATTAGTAATTATACTATTTTTTTACATTTATATTACAACATATTATTTTTGTTTTTATGTAAAAACTCAACTTGGTTATTAAACTGTTTTAAAAATTTGAGCAATAACCGTAGTAACCTTTACTGTTATCATAAATTAAAATTTCCAATAATTTTCATGTATAGTAAATATACTATTCTGTTTTAATAGTGTTTGTGTTCATTCCATTGATAAAAATTTTGTAAAAATATTTTTTTCTTGTATTAACTTATAAAAGTATTTTTAATATATTTTGTACAAATACCAATTCTTAATCAGGAAAATGTTGCAAGTTTAGTCGTGGATTTTTTTTTTTCAGTTTTTGTAGCCATTCTGTTTATTGCTTAATCTTTAAGTATGAATTTGAATTATAATCATCCCTATTAAATCCAGTTATCTTATTTATTATGATAATGCAGAGTATTAACATATGAGGCATATTCGCTACTGACTTCCATACAGAGAAATAGATATGACGTCTTAAGCAGTGAATTAAAAAAAACAGTGGGTAAACCGAAATGTTCTGCTTAAGCATTAAATACTGCCTTTTTATATATGATAGCACTTTCAGCAGTTAAGCAGACAACCACCTGTAGGTAAAATTAATAAATTCAGTACCAAACATTAAAATAAAAGAAATTATTATTTTTTTTATTTATTTCAATAAATATATTTGATTGTTAAATGTCAGTTTTTATGCTGGTTTTATTCAAATTCTTTTTTCTTTTTAATCTGCAAAGTTACAGTATTAATTTTTAAATATTAAGTTTTTTTTTTTAAAAAACTATATAATATCGTTACATACTGCCCCACTACTGTCCTTCCCTGGCTGACATACTTTTGAGAGGCAGTGAAGCGATTCTATCCCACCTTTATTAATTTCAATGATTAATAAAGAAATTGTATTTGTGAAATATGAATTTGTTTTAAATAAATTCCTTTAATCTTAGAGATTTCTTTTACAGCACATTTATTTTCAAAAAGCTACTTTTTTTCATTTAGAAAATAAAATTTCATGGTCTGGAAAAGCATATTAAAATCCAGGCATTCCAAATAGTTTTAAATACTAATAGATTTTTTAAAATATAAGAAACATTCAGATGTATGTTAATCATTTTGTTCAAGGGAAAAATAATAAGGAATAGGGGCTGCCTCTCAAAAGGATTAAATTTCTCTTGAGTTATAATTGTTAGTCTTGTTATTAAATGTAAGCTAAAAAATAAATGGAAATTTTATCCCAAATAATTCTCTTATTTCTTAATAGAAAATTATTGAAATATCTTCCTATAAAATTATTTGATACTATGCCATTTGCTAATATGAAAATTTCTAATTCAATAATTGATTACAGATCTTAAAATATTTTATATTTTAAGTTATGAAATATTTATATTTCAAATTGTTTCTGTGAAAGAAGAGGCAAAATATTGAGTTTTTTAAAGCATTGCTATACAAATTAGACTTCTTAATTTGTATATATTTGTAAATATATTTTTTGCTGTCCTAAATATTTTCTTTTTTTTTAATAGGTGATTCTGATATCATTAGGACTATGCCTACAGAGCAACAGTAAAGTTTTTGTAATTAAATAAAATTTGAAAAACCAAATCTGTCTTTTTTTATGTTGAATTATTTTGGGATTTTTATCAGCTATATCAACATATATGATCACAACTTTTTTGCAATAATGAGTTTTATCTATAAGAAATTCTTATAATATAAAATTATTTACAAGCTGTCTTTGACAACAGCTAATTTAAAAGTATTAATTCTTTTTAAAATTATCAATGCAGTATTTTATTTAACTTGGTCTTTTTCAGTGAAATTTTTAAGTTGTAAATTTGATAATGATATACTATTTTAGATATCTTACATAAAACAGTGAATAAAATAATGTATCTAATTTTCTTTTGGCTGCTTTTAAACACAAGCTTTGAAACAGAGGGAAAACAAAACTTTTTGCTGCAGCTAAACAGGTTTTAAAAATATGAGTATAGAAAACAATCGTTTAGCATTGGAAGTCTTATACACTGTACAAAATATTTTTTAAAGTATTCAAAAAAAAATTTGATTCATCTTAAAATTTACTTTTTATTTCAAAAATAAATGAAATAATATTTTGTTTGTAAGTAAATGTACTTTGAAAAAATTACAAAATCAAAATTTTATACAGTATTCTGGTCCTAAGGAATCGTATTTAGTGAAATATTCTTGGTGCTTCCTACTTTTAAATAATAATAAATCTTGTTTTCTGTGATCATAGTTATAAGCATCACTATTTAGAATGTTCAACAATTTTATAATTTTAGACTAATCAGCCCTGAAAAAACTGGGTGCTGGTTAACATATCTTTGAGATTCTCAGTGGAGTGATTTAAAATTGCAAATTTGTATAAGGGAGTAATATTCAGATTTTTACAACTCATTTAGTTTTAGTCGCTACAGAGTATACCTTTCTGTTTACTTAAAATTAGTGTGTCAAGGATATTTTACTAAATATTACTCTTAGGACTGAGAATCTTTATAAAATTTGAAATACGTCAAAAATTTACATTGCATAAAATAATATTCATTTCATTTCGACTATATATATGTAGAATGGATCATTTTTGGCAACTACTGAAAATCAAACTTTTGCCGATAGTTTTAAAACAGGCTATGGAAAAGAAAGATTAAACACCATATCTAATTTATCGCATATATGTATAAATATATAATATTTTCGCCGAAAGTTTTTGTGTTCTTTTCAGAACGTCAAATTATCGAAAATGGTTTTGTGTACTATGTTAAAAGGCAGCCTAACTAAAGCCCACCACCTGTTACTGTTATGATTTTCAGCTTTAATGGGTCCCTTTTATTTAAAAAATGTATGGAGCTATTCACCACCCACTCCCTCTTTTTTTTCTTTTTCTTTTTTTCTTCCTACCAACTTCAAATCGATAGTACCACATATTACGAGAGCGGAAGTATGAATTTTGGGTGTTAATATTCAAAACTGGTTGTGAAGTATTGATCTATTATAATTTCAAAACAATTTTAATTAAATAAATATTTTTTTCCCTTTCCTGGGAGCTCTTTTTGTTGAATTTGGAAATATCGAACACTTGCTATTTCCGTAAAACATTTTTTGTTTGTTTATTTTTAAACATTATGGACACAGGTTACTAAATTCATATGAATGGCTGCTATGGACGTTTTTGCTAATATTTTCAATTAACATTTTTTTTTAAATTGTGTTCCTTTAAAATTTCCTGTACATTCAACAATATCCTCTAATTTTAAATTAATATTTTCACGTAGATACTTTAGTATAGAACTTAATGACACACACAAGAGGTAGAGCTAAACCAATTTATTACCACGATAGAAGACGAGCAGGTACTGTATAGTCTTCTATCGTGAATAAACGGCTGGAGTTTGGGATTCTCGAAGGACGTCTTGAAACAAGAGCTCCGAACGGCCACAATCTACAACAGCTTGAGAAGCGCCCAACCAAGGATGATATCGTGACTGCATTGCGGCAAAACAATAAATTCAAAAGCTTGAGGTCGGCCATTGATTTCGAGACGAAGCGTACATTTTCCCACTGGTCTCACGTAATTTCCATCGGCGACTTTTAAAAGAACATTGTTAGTTGTGGGAAACATAACTTTCTTCAGTAGGCGACGGTACTTCTCCGAGATTACAGAAAATGAGGCTCCAAAGTCCACAAGGACAGGTATTGACTTATTGTCGACGATTACTTCTATGTTGTTTCCGGTCATCTTTGCGGCATCGGAGGATTTTTGTCACTAGCGGCCTCACCCCCAAGGAAGGTCGCACCGCTTAGTTTTCCTCATTTCTGCGGCTAGGAGATTGACTGGATCTTCTATATGGCGACGGAGATCTATAGCGGCGTGTCGGCGATCGTCCTCGTGATGGGCTGGGAGACAAACCTCGGTCTGCTGGTCGGCTGTATTCGTCGGCATAGCGTCCCTCATTCGTCTGTGGACGGCCGAAATCTCTCCTATTAGCCCGATATGCTTAAAAAATAGCTTTGCGATCTCGGCAATATCGAACTACATGGCCAGGGCGGCCACAATGGAAACAGACGGGTCTCCTATCAGGGGTGCGCCAGACATCCGTCTTCCTCTGTGGTTGCTGTGCTACGGGCATAGGTCGTCTGGCAACGTCTGCATAGGTAGGTTGGCGTCTTGGTTTGACCTTTGTCTACTTTGGTGTTGTCTGTGACAAAGGAGCCAAAGCATTTTCCACTTCCTCTCGAACAATGGCTTCAATGCCTTTGTCCTGGACTTCGGGATCGACTACTGGAGACATAAGGCGCTGGACCTCCTCCCTCACTATTTGACGTATTAGTGATGCCAGATCCAGTTTTTCGTCAATTGCAGCCATTGGTACGACATTTGGGAGCCTTTCAAATTTCCTACCACGGATCCTCTTTTGCTGCATTTCTTCGATTTTTCTACACCATTTTATAAAGTCCTCTGTAGTGGTTATTTCTTTCGTCAGAAGTGCCTGGTAAACATCTTCGGCGACTCCTTTCATCAAGTGAGACACTTTCTCTTCTTCTGACATACCTGGTTTGACTTGATGGCATAATCCCAACACGCTTTGAATGTATGACTGCGTGCTTTCACCAGGTTTTTGAGCTCGATACTTTAGCTCATCTTCTGCCTTTTTTACATAGTGCTGTGTTTCCCCAAATGCCTCTTTTAACATTGATTTAAAAACATCCCAGGAAGTCAATTTATCTTCATTATTTTCGAACCATTGTCTCGCTGTGCCGTCCAGGAAGAAGAACACACTTGCGAGACAAGTCATGTCATCCCATCGGTTGAATTTTGACACTCTGTCGTATTCTTTAAGCCATTTGCTTGGGTCCTGTCCCACGTCTCCTTTAAATAGTGATGGATTTCTGCATTGCGGCTGTGCTGGTGTCAGGATGACCGGTTTAGCCTCCTGTTCTACAGGCATTTTCTTTGTCTTTCTGGGTGGTGGGTTATAAGATCCAAATTCTGGTTCAAGGCCTTTAAGGCGATTACTTCTTCGTAAATCGACTTCCACGCTGAATGGAATCGTACCCAGCGCCTCCACCAAAGAATGTCACGTAGATACTTTAGTATAGAACTTAATGACATACACAAGAGGTAGGGCTAAACCAATTTATTAACTGAACTCAGAGCTGAGAATACAGTAACTGACAAATCTTCTGCTTTTATATAAGCAGAGAAAATTCCAGAATACTCTTCTGGAGACAGTAAGAAAAGTCCAGAACACTTGTCTGGTAAACTAAAGAAATGTCCAGTATCTTCTGGAACATGAAATCAAGGAATTAAGTATTTACATATACCATTAATCTCAGTGTCTCTAGCGGGATTCGAACCCAGGTCTTTTGATCACATGACCATTCGGCCATGGAGATTCGACTGTCTTTCTTTAATGCGGCAACATTAAACATGAGAAATTAATTTGTTTGATACATTAGGTGCACATGCGTCTTGTAATTTTTTTAAAAAAGAGGAGGAAGGTTGCATTTTATATGAAATTTTACAAAATTCATTCATATTATATTTATAAAATTTACAATAATGAAAAATATTGATATGAACCAATTTTCCACTTTTTTCTCTATTTTACGGGTTAAGTATTGAGCCAGCATGCGTGCGATTTTTTTTTTATTGCAATTGGTGAACTAAAAGTCATTGCATTTTTGACTTCATTGTAGAATTTTTCTTATTTTGATGAAGAGATTTGACTTTGTATTTGTAAATGATTAGTAAAATTATTGTTCAGTTCTGAGTGGCGCGTTGATAAACGGTACGGATAGGGGATCCTATTGGAAGGAAACGAATCATTTCATTCTTAAGCACTCCGCCAATATGAATATATTTTTGCACTGCATTTTTCTTGAGTAAATTTGACAAACAGTTCAGAAATATGACTGGCTTAAAGTCGGTCTAGATGGGCATGTATCTACTAATACTGGTTAATATATATGCAAAAAAAAAAAGGAAGGATTTTACGTAATTGAAACTTATCTGAAAATCAATAAGTGAAAATGATTTTTTTTTGTTTCTGAGAATTAAGTTTTATATTGATTTTAGGTAAAAGAATAAAACAATTTTTCAAATAAAGTTAAGAACGTATTATGCAATAATTAAAGAGAATAAAATGAAGCGACATCGTTCTGCAGATTTTAGAAATGTCAGGGAAATTTCTTTAAAAAAATCTGGAAATTCAAACAGTTGAAATGCTGGCCACCCTGTTACATCTGTATTTCTAGAAAATACGTTTATTTCACTCCTTAAATACATGCTGAAAAGGAGTCTTTTCTTGGCTTACTTTGCAGTAAAAGTTAATTTGATTTTATCAATGTGACTGCAATACTATGATAAAAGCTAATCTTTTTATGCACGTGTAACATATTTTTTGTGCTTTAAATTTTATTTTATTTTATTTTGTGTAAAATAAATCCCAGATGATTTTCAAATTTCATCAATGCTCACAATGTGAAATTCTTTGAAACAGACCCATAAATGGTATTGTTGAATGATCAGCAGCAATGGGCTCGACAACCTACATAAAAGAACGATTGGAATATAAATGTCTTATGCTGATGCTGAATTAGTTTTAACCGGTATTCCAATTCGTCTTCAAAATAATTAGAAATTTTTGGACATAATATTTGATAAATGGTCGATTTCTCTTCTAGAATTATTAGCTTGAGGAAGAAATGTCTTAGTAAAACTTTTAAAAAATTCTTTCCAGTATTTCTAAGGTCATGATTGCTTCATATCTATTGAAATGTCATCTGGTCTATGATAACTTCCTGTACGAAATTTTGGAACCAGCTTTATTATGTAGAAAAGAGAGTGTTTCTCATCCTACAACAAATAAACATAACATTTATTTGCTTCATAACTAAATGGCAGTAACAATGATACTTGCATATCATATATTCTCCATTTCGGGTTGCACAATATACTTCCAGATGCTTTCTTTAATGTAAAAATTCACGCAAATCATATTCAAGGCCATCTTTCGTGGATGGAAGTTAAAATCCACTATCTTAATCCTTCCGGCAGTTTTACGAAGTCAGACTGTGATAGTCCAATTTTTATTTCGCATTTTACGGATCGGTCAAACAATTTTAGGGATACAAACAATTTTATCAGTTATATGAAGCAAGTTTTTAATTGGATCCAAACTGTTGAACAATGTTGAGTACACATCTGTTATCAACTGTCATATTTTAAATTACACTCTTCTCTGTTTCGCCTCTGAAATACTGCTATTTATTTTCTGCTCAAATTCATTGCAACAGATTAGAAAATCTGTTTTAGATACTGATTCATGGATCTTTTTCACTTTTTTGATAGTTTCTCAAGTGAAATAGAAATACGTGAGATATATCATCTAAAAATATAAAAGTTAAAATAAAAAAAATTAATAACTAACATTTTTAAATTCGAACTTAGAGGTGCATAGAGTCACCATTTTGACTACTTGCGTTAAAATTTCTTTATTGTTTGTGTAAAAGATTTATCTGAACATCACAGGCACATGACGAACACTTCCCTATTTAAATATAGAGCATATTATTATTTTTTTAACTTCATTAAAAAAATTGAAAATTGGATGAGATGATACTTTGTATTCAGTAGAATTCTTTAACAACCATTTTAATACCTTTTGCCATTTAAGGGCTCTCTATTGTTTAATGGATTAGACAGTAGTCTTCTCCCAAGAGTACCAGATTCAAATCTCAACTCATTTTCAAACGGAAGAATATAACAAATAGCCTTCAAAGTTTAATCAAGATGTGACATTCAAAACTTTTTTTTTTTTTTTTTTTACTGTAACAAATAGTAAAGTTTACTTTTATAACATTGGGAAAATACGCTACACAATATCGGGAATTATTTTTTACAACATGGCCTCAATTTTTACACTGTTTCAATATTATAAAACAATATTATACAATATACCGTTTGCAAATGTTATAGCATTTTTCTCTACAGCCTGCTACTGGAATATCGCTTGAAAGAGATTATATTGATCCATAGTGAATGCCTATTATATATTGTGATTAAAGGTAGATTAAAAATGTCCAAAACGGAATAACACATCATATATATTTATGAGATATTTATTATTTTTATTCTTGCTGACAACATATATACACAGACACAGACTTGTACATGAATTCACATACAGGCACATTATGATATTATGTATAATAGTTATCTAACTAAGGACGAATACTTGCATAGTTTGTAGATAGCAGCACTTGAGAGAATCGTTGTACGCTAAAACACAACTGTTTTCTACACATAAGTAACAACAGTTAGTAAGACAATTTATTTAACCTCTTGGGTACTTTAGAATTCTAAAACTCATCATATAATCGGTTTACGGATGACGAATTTAATTCGTCAATAAAAACTTTATTTTTCCTCATTTGTCTTTATAATAATAAAGTTAATAAAATTTTATTTGTCAAAAAACTATTTGTGCACTGTTCTGATTATTACTATATTAAATCTATTCCAAACAGAAAAATTCTGTCCAAAAAAAATCGTACCCAAGGGGTTAAAAAAATACACTGAATCATTCTGTAATTTTATTCGCTTTAAATAAATAAATTTAATTGTTTTTATAAAAGTGATCAGGAAATGATTTTTGAAATAGCAAATGCATTGCGAGATGGAAAAATATATTTTGGTGTTTAAAAGATTCCATCTGCTTTTTATAAAATTCTTTGCAAGTTGTGAAAAATAAAAACATCGATTACATTCGTATACGCTGCCATTTAATATTGTATATTTGTTATTCAAAAAAGAGCATTATTGTATTTAGTGTGATAAATTTGATTAAAAAAACAAACTAATTTCTACGGATTTTTACAAAAATATTTGGCACTTCTTTATTTTCATAATCTACTTTTTACGTTTAAAATGAGTATTTTTAAAGTTAGTGTTAAAGAGAGAGAAAATCACGATAAATAAGAAAATGGCGAATAATTTAAAAACCACAAGAGTCAAAGACAATAGTTGCATGAAAATATTAAAAATATGCACTAGTTTTCATAATTTTCATTTACATTTTCGTTTGTACTCTTATTATGAATGATCGATAGGTTAAACTTTTTTTTTAAAGAAAACATAACACATTTTGACAAAAATGTTACGATATTGAGTGAAAATTGCGCCATTTGGCAGACCACGTGATCTATTGAGATGACGTGACTTTCAATCTTGCAAGCGCACTAGGCTTACGTGTCCTCCAACCATCGTTACTCAAAGGTGTGTAAATAAATTTGAATGCTCATCATTATTACGTCAACAATATATCATGGAATGAGATTTTAAGTTAAAGTTCCTCATTTATGAAACAATTAAAATATTATAAAAATTCTGATTTGTGATTATTTTTAATATTCATTTCTCATCAACAACGTTCATTGAAGAACGCTTAGAGAGCTCTGTTCTACTGTTGCAATTAATATCATGCTCGAATGGAAGTTGATTTCACTTCGCATTTTGCAAGAGAATTAACAGGCAACTTCTCAATCTCTTCCTAGCACTTTTTTCTTGCGTCATCCCAAAACAATCAATGGTTCAAATTCGGATTCAATACTTACGGTTAACTGTTTATTATGACTATTTATAAAAGAATTCTAATAATTATTTATATTTTAGAATCGCAACAAAATTAAAAACAAACTTTACAAATCTAGCGCTTTTTTTGCTATCAGATAAGTGAAGTTAGAAATGATTTTATTACAATTGTGACGTGTTTTGTATTTTTTTATTCAAATAGTATTGCATTATACAGAGAAATTAAAACATTGAAACAGTAAAAAAATTCCTTAAAAAATGCTTTCAAAATATTCATAGGAATATAAAAAAACAAATATGTCACACCAAAACTTCAAAATTTTGATTTTTGCATAGGCTATTCAACTAATTATTATTTTTGTGTATCGTTTCAGTTATATTTTAAGCCCATACTAATTCTTTCAACTCACTATTTTTTCATACTTTTCAAAATTAATACATAATCCACTTCTAAAATTTCTGAAAATCCGGCCCGTAATCCTGGGGAAAAGAAAAGAATGCCGAATTGTATAAAAGATGGAGTAATAAATATCCCAAGAATTGTTTCATAACTTTTTGAATATGCAGTGTATAACGCGGTTATTTTGATATTACAGTTTCATAAAAGTTTAACAAATAAAGTGAAAAAAATTAATTGGTTTCTCGCAAAAAGATAACAAAAGAAAAATTTTCATTTGAATATGAATGAGTTTTGTTTCCTACATTTTTTTTCGCGTTTATTTAAAACTATTAGAGAATTAAGTAGATTCAGTAAGAAATATTCTAATGCAAAGTTCGTAAAAGAAAAGGAACGTACCTCCTTTTAGAAGCAATAGATGATGGTTTATATTGAGCAATAAATCACCTGCTACTTCAAAAATAACCAATTTGCTTAATTTTTTTTCTCATTATTGTTATCTTCCTAACAACTATTTATGGTACTTTTTTGTTAACCGAACTACAGACAAAACTTGAATAACCCGAGCAGTATATCGCCATATCTTGGCGATAGATTTCATAATGATGAATATTGCGCCAAATTGAAACAACGTCAACATATCAGCTTGGCGGTAACTGACGTTCCATTAACAAAAAAGTAGTCTATTTGTTTGCATTTAGTTAACAGCTAAGCCTAAAAAAATTAGTTTTATTCATGCAAACACATTATCAAAACACACATGAACACAGTGCATGCTCTAATAACATTCACACTACTTAGGAAATAAAAATTTGTCCTGTTCAATGGCCCCAAGATAATTGTATCTTGATGATACATTTTATATTGCAATTTACACGTAAAATAAAAGGCATTTCGAAAATAATCACATAATCCAGAGAGCAGTCTAAGAATACATGAGAGGCTGCATCCCGTGCGTTTATCATATGACAAGTAGGAAACACAGAAAACGTTCTTATACTTTAGTGATTGGGCTGTTACACAATAGCTACCAGAATTGCCATATTACCGAAGTTTCCTTTGTTCTACATTCTTCCATTAAATCTGACAATTCTCTCATTATAAAGTGTTATAATTTCAATGAAAACACGCGAAGAAGTTGAAATTTTCAGCAGTTGTCGGGATTTCTTTTAATAAGGAGAAAAAATTATTATAAGTGAGTGATCGTTAACCGCTTAACTGTTTTATTTTCATTACTATCTAATAAGATGACACCTTCTATTTTGGGAATATTTTCTTGTTTTGATTCAAATAGAAATCTAATGAATACTTGACTTATCTAAGTATTCGAAGTCATTTTAATATTGAATTATAATCGTTATGAATGGTTTATTTTTTACTTACAACTATCAAAATTCAATAAACCGATGCACGTATGGCGTACGGACAAAACGGTTAACGGTTTCTTGGTCGAGGAGTTAAATTTACTGTGTTCTGCAGATTCAAAAATTACTCAATATCTGAATTTAAAAATATTTTTTTAATTTTGCGCAGAAAAAAGAGACAAAAGAAATTTGATTCTTGATATGACGACAGTTCCTGGTAAAGCAAGATTCCGCGAGAAAGACAAAAAAAAAAAAAAAAAAATGTTCCGTGAAATGCAAGGTCTTATATTAGAGGAAGAAAAAGCACCGTGCTACAACGCCAGAAAGGAAACTTCCATGAGTTGATGGTAGGGTCAGGTATTCTTGCAAATGACCGCGACGTAAGGTATGTTAGGAAATAACTTAAGAAAAGTGAAGAAGGTCGCAATGATTTGCAGCGCACCTAAGTTTTCCAAGGAATAATAGTACGAAGTCATTTTTATGAACAGCAGAAAGTTTATAAACTGGAAGATACCGAAGAACTTTTTTGTGCTTCTTAAGTCTATCCACAACTTGAATCAGAAGACTAGAGAAATGGATTAAATGTATCATTATGCCTAATTAAACAATCCTGAAAATGATCCAAATGTATTTTAATGAAAGTGAATGCATTTACACATTTACTATCGATATCCTGCGCATTTTGACACTGTATTTAAAATCTGTTTAGTTTCATGGCGCTCTTTCTAAACTCTGTGACTTATTCATTGAGCCTTTAGAGATTCAAGTGATTCACTTGAGATATGAATTTCTATTCAATATTTCAGAGTAAAAGCTTTTCCAATGAAACTCTCTTGCAAAAGATCGAAGATCGTTTCATTTTCTAAAAGATCATTTCGTACCAAAGCCTTTCAAGAGTAACGGAGCAAGCAAATACAAGAATAAGAAGACTCAGCTGTTTATAATGAACGTCAGGAAAAGATATTCTCTGAAGAATATGACCAGAGTTCATTGTATGACGAGTGGCTGAGCTTTTCACCTTTCGCTAGAAAGACAGCCCAGGTCCGATTTCAAAATCTTTATACAAATGATTTCCGACTAGATTGCAGATTCAATTTCTTCAATGCATTATAAAATTCGCAATTCGCATTCATATATATATATATATTCTAACAAAACGTTCTAGTCTCTTAATTTATGCACAAAAGTGTATTTCCCCCTGATTTTATAAATAGGTATTTTGTATTTTTAACATCACTGTTGCCTTATTTCTAGAATTACCCGAATTTCGTTTAAAAATGCATATAAATCATTGCTTTAATAATGCGTAAGACCCTCAAATAAAAACACTATTTATTAATGATTTATTTATGAAAAAAATCTTTAAACCCTCTGACTACATAATTTCTTAAAATCTTTATTTAGATGCGATGTTTGCAAATAAGTTCAAATATTTTTCACAGAAAGTGAACTGATACTATACGTTACACGATAATAATATAATATAATAAAAATCCGTAATCGTTAAAATAAATACTCTAAATTGCGAAAAAAGCGGGATGCTACAAAAAAATAGATTAAATGCCAAACCGATGGATGCGCCGCTGGAGGGTTAATACGTCCTGATACAATATATAAGTTTCAGAGTTTTAACAGTAAACATGATTAACTCTTTATATTTTAAAGCGTGGATGACGTTATAAAATGTCAATTTGAAAAAATGCAAAACCATACTTAAAATGTCTGCATATCACTTCGAAAATAAATAAAGATTTAAAGACATTCTTTTTTATCCTAAGCAGCCATTGGTAATATGTTTTTTTAGAAAAGGTTAACATAACAAAAATCGCAATTTTAGTTGCTTTTTTACGTGTGAAATGTTCACCGTACTCTAATTTCATTGTGCTCTATCCATATCGCTGGAACACGCAGAACCGTGATTCGGCCACTCTCAATTTTCTATGAATTATCCGTTTGAGCAGATTTCGGTGAATTTGAATTGACTAATGAAGGGGGAAATTAAAACTTTACTGGACGTAAAAAAAAATAAAAATATATGAGTTGAAATTGTATTTTAGAATAAATTTAATAAAAGCAGTTTTTAAAAACATAGATTTATTAGTGAGTCAAAAAGTAAACTTCTTTATTTATCTTCCTTTTCTTTGTCTTTTTAAATCCATTTTTATAACTTTATGGTATTTTCATATAATTTTTTTTCACAAATTCCTTACCAGGTACTGCCACGGCTATGTAATAAAAATTTATTAAATTAATCGAATCATTAACAAAAAAGTTTCGAAAATATTAAAATAAAGTATTGTCATCAAGGACGCTTGTGTGTACAAAATTGTAGAACTTTATTACGCGAGGAAGCCCGCGGTCAAATCAATTGAATTGTTTCAACATACTCCAAAGAATCGTCAGATTTAACGGTGGCAGCTTAATTCTGGCACAGCCCTCTTCACCCCCTCATTTCCCGAGTGTCGAAAGAAACAACAGCATGAGGCACATTTATTTTCAGCTTGACAAGCCCTAATACCTGATAACGAATCGATGGAAGTGCTATTGGATCGATTTTCAATCGATAAAGACCAAGTTGCTTAGAGGATGCCAACGTTCGATCCTTCTGTTGGGATTCTGAGCGATGTCCAACCAGTGGCGCAAACGATCTCCTTTAGACTGCATATTCAAAGCGAGACCACCTGAGGGGGAAAAAAATGATGTTCAGAATTTGTGCATCCATCCCGCAATCGGCGGTGGGCAGCTAATTCTAAGAAGAGGCAAGCCGATTAAAAAACTTGCTGCTAAAAAAATTAATTTGTAAAAAAAAAAAATCAATAAATTATAAAGTATTAGGATGATATCAGCATTCTATCAAGTATAAGTTGTTAGTTTCTTTTGATCTTCATTACATCCAGTTTGTTATTAGAATATTAATAAGCATCGAACCTGTTTTTCATTGATATTTTGTACAAACGCCACACAAAGTTGAGTCATCTCTACAAACAACAGAGATGTGTATATTGAGTGTGTATATTGGCCATCTACAGAACAGACCATTTAACTTAGCGATACCAAATATGAAGATTTTTTCGTAGAGAGTTTTTTTGAAATTTTAATTAGTATCTTATTAATTAAAATTAAAATGAATTTTTGCGTTTTATTATGGTAACTTCCTAAATTATTGGACATAAAATAAATTTTTTTTAAAAAAGTCTGTTTAATGATATCAATTCGATACTAGAGTAAATTTTCCCTATATATATATATATATATCAATTAAATAATTGCCCTGAAATTCAAACTGCTTTCCTTGCTTCATTCAACGCTGGATGACGTCATTTTCTATCACTGCAGAAAGCTTGCTTTATATCTGAATAGTTTACAAGACGAATAAAAAAGGGAGGTTGCGATACAACGATACATAGATATGGCGATCTCTTGCGCAAAAAGGATTTGTTGATATAATCATGGACATAAAGTTCTGCTTAAGAGATTTAATTGAAATGAAATGTAACCAGTATTCTCGGTGAAACAGCTGGTCGCCGAAGGTAGCTAGTAATAAATAAATGAAAACAAATACATTTTTACAATGCTAATGAAATAAAAATTTAATCTAAAATAATCCTATTCTGGTCGATTTAGTTAAAATAACGAGTTGAAACTAAATTATCTACTTTTAATTCAGAATTTCCGAGTTTGCCTTCAGCGGATTCAAGCATGAATTTATCTATAGCTGATAAATTATTCTGATGTTACTCAAGTTTAAAATTTTTAAACTATTGATGCGAGAAGTCAAACCTTCTGTGAGCATCCAGAAAATCTTTCATCAAATCCTTCATATTTCTAATCGTAATCCTACTTCATCAGTCCAATCTTCATCCTTCCTAAAATTCCACCTTTCACAAGGATAGAAACTGGAGAAGATGTTTGGAATGCTTATATTTATGAATTATTTTCTTCTTCATTTTCAACGTGGAATGAAAAATGATAAACTGGCGGAAAGAAATTTTTGCAGTTGTCATTTCATCAGAAAAAAAAAAAAAAAAAAAGACAGCCCATAGTTAAAGAAAAAGAAAGAATCTAGAACATAAATGACTCATAGCTTAAAAGAAATTTCATAAAAAAAAAACTTAAGCAATTTTTTAAAAGAAAATTTACATTAACATGTTTTTTAATTGTGTTTGGTGAAAAATATGGATAATATAAGAATATAATCTGATAATTTATGAGCGTATTCTAAAAATGCTAAGTTTAGCATTCTTAGAATTAGGCAAAAAATTCGAAAGCCAATAGACAGTTAAAAATTGTGTATTGGCAAATAAAAATAGACAGTTTAATTGTTTAGAAAAGAAAGTAGTTAGATTTTAAAAAAATGTACGTGCTGCATGTACTTGGTAGGAAAATAAAACTAAAAAACATTCCGTAAAATATATTTTAATTTGGCGAATGATGACGTCGAAGCTTTATTCTCTGCGCTACAAGACGAGACAAGAGCAAAAAAATAACATCTCCTGATTCACATCAAACTGTTCGTTCTGGAAAAGAAAATGGATTGAATTGAAGCGTCGCTTCATCTATTACGAAAACGATCAGTCATAACTAGAGGAGAAAAACTGTTAAGGTGGCACAACGATGTGAATGGCATTGACTTTTGCATTTCATGGTTTGGCTGTCTTTCTAGCAGCCGCTATTTCTCTTTTGCACCGCGGTTGAGAGATCCCGCTACAAACAAATCGAGCAAAATGGAAAGGAAGCACTCGAGAACATGACCAGTTCCATCGCTTCACAATTTGACACACGAATTGCTTCCATTGTCTTTATTGCATTAAAGAAATGCTTTAAAAAACCAATCAAATTTCTGTTCTGTTTAAATGAGTTCGACAAAAAATAGGATTTTCACATTATAATAAATTTAGGAGCACTTTCTGACAGTAAAGGCAGGGCAGTTTCTTAAAAAGTTTCTTATGGCACAAATTTCTACGAAAATAATCCCCTTAAAGAAACGCTTTTATCAGAAACGGAGCAGTGAAATAGTTCCAAAACCGAAATAAATAAATACATTTTTGAAAAGGGGATTTTATGCTTTACCGTTTTTTAATGGATTGAGAACGTATGCCATCAACCGAATTCGAAACCTATGCTCTCATTCTAAAATGCAACGTTAAAATGGCGAATGAATGCAATGAATTGAACATGATCGCTCTATTTAGTGTTAAACATTTTCGAATAGCTATTTCGATGACAAATGATCAAAAAATATATACTTTTACTGATTAATTCATTTTGTTTTTTACATATAATTATCTTTTATAAACTAATAATTAAATCCATTTCTGTAAAGTAGAAGTAGCAAATTTTATCTTATGTCGAAAGATATCACTGCACAACGTGTGATGGAAGCAATGCACCAGACACCACTGATGATGATGATGTTGTCGTTGTTGCGCCCGCGTTACAACGAAAAGAAGGGTGCAGTAGCTTTTGAGGGTAAACTCTCCTGAGCAAGAAGTCTGACTTCTAGCTCATATTAAGATGACACTCGCACACTCGCTTGTATAACCCCTTTTTACAGGGGGAGGGGGCTCTTTCACACACCTTACAGAGAGAACACAGGGTTAAGAATAACCATGTCGGAATCAGGATTCGAATCCGAGATGCCCAGATCACGGGGAAGACGCGCTAACCCTAGGTAACCACTGGTAGTGACAAAAATAATTAAATTCAATTAAATTTTCGCCCTTTCTTTAAAAGCGGCATTATTTTGAGAATTGTTAATTCTTAAATCCGATTTCCAAATTACTGTGTGCATTCAAGCATATAAATAATTCAGGAATCGAATCGAAAATTTCCAGTCTTGTGGAAATTAGGTAATGAAATTTCAATTTATGTTTTTACGTACAAAACATTCTTACTATTTTCCAACTATAAATGTATTATGTAATTTCTTGCACTAGTCAGAACAAATTTCACAAGTGGAGTACTATATAAAATTTGTGCAAAGCTCACCATTACAGGCATTCAAAACTGTCCATCGCGAGGAAGGCTAAGTCGTGGTTACCGTAACAAGATAAAGAGCCTAATTCCTACATTGGTATCAAATTACTCGTCAAAGCATCACATTCTGGTAATTTCACAATTGTGTTACTACCCTGAACATATTGGAGTTTTCCCTCAGATGAAGAACTTGTCTTCACTATTCACTCTCACTACCACTTTCAAAGGAAAGGCACTTAAGGTGGCCACTTTTCAGTCTAGCCAGAACAGTCTGGGAGCCACGGTTATATTTGATTTCCATACCTTGATTTGCCAGGGGATGTTCCCGTGTACCATTGGTGCGCAGGTGGATACGCAATATTAAACTGAGTTTAGATCTTTCATTTGAGTATAGTTCTTGGCAAGTAAGCGAAGAGCCAGTGACCACTTCATTCTCACTACCCACCTTGGCCAATCTTTCAGCGACCTCATCACCACTAAACGCTTACGTGTGATGGGATCCATTGGAGGTGGACATCGTGGTTCTGAGAGATCTTCCTCAGTTTGAGCAGAAAAAATACGCTGGTTTCATCGTACCAGCCACTAAGATGTATTAATTATTTTTTTATGACGATGTGAACGAGCATTAGAGAGATATGCTGCCAAAGAGAATGTTCATTCAGATGCTGTTATTAATTGAATGGGATGTACTCCATAACAGAAATTTTTGTTCCTCAGTACTTTGGATATCCTATTAACTAATTTGATAGAAACTTTTTTTATTCCTCTTTTACGTATCTGAGCAATCATCCTCAGCACAAGAAAATACTCAATCTAGTAAAATTCGCCAAAATCGAGGAAAATAGATACTTGCAAGAGAGTGTTAGTGAATACAATTGCTCATTTGTCAATGAAGAATCTACTTCATGACATATTTCTTACATTATGTTGTTTCACATAAAGTCCTTTAAGAGAAAGAATAATTAGAAATGTAAAAAATTTAATTCATTGTATGAAATATTTATTTAAAACAAATATCATGTTTTATGCTTTGATGACTTCGAATATTCCAGTCAATCTAACTACGGTTGAAAATGATGAACCATTTATAGAAGTGAAAGAGATGAGGCAGAATTCAAGTCTTGCCTCTTCCGAAAAGATTTCTTGCAGACACTTCAACAAAATAAAATATTTTACTGTATGTAGCTTACCGATATAAACATCTTGTTTAGCGCAGTCTTTGTCCCACACGGTCACTTCGATCGTCTTCTTCGTCAGTTCTCCCGGCTCCATTTCAAACGCATATTGCTGTAAATAAAATCCATCCACTTTACTATGAATAAATAAAAATAAATTGCACTTTTTTTGTAAGCCCCCAAAATATTAAATGCTTAAAAATAAGTATTATATGTCAGAGTTGTCATTCAAATGTCAACCCAAAAGCGAATTTTCTCAACTAAAATTTCCTTTAATTGCAAATGTCCTTATGTAGGTATTGGAGTATAATTCATTTTGAAGCCAGATATTTTGTTTGTTGATGCCTGTACTAGATGATCGCAATTTAACGTGTTAACTTGTGAGATTATTTGTTATAGTTTATCTCTCGCACTTAATGGCGATATTACATCCGTGCGTAATGATAGTGAAGGAATAAAAATTTATTTTGAATAGAAACATTCGAACAAATTTGTTATTGCTTCTAAATATGATATTTTCTTTAAAAAAGGCAAATATGATAGTTTTTGCAAAGAATGTAGGAATTTTAATTCTAATATTCTTTGATTATAATGATTATCGACAAAACTTTTAATACTGTTCATTTCAGTATTCAGAGACGACCCATTTTTTACGATTCTATCTCATTAAGGGGAGAGACGCGGAAGGATGAGCGCATTTTCTGAATTCTTCGTCATTCTTTGACCTTGATTTCTGCCCTATTAGATACTTTTTTGTTCAATTTTTTTTTTCCACGTGTATGCGAGTATCGTGCTTTTTTTTTACCGTATTATTTTACCTTAATTCAGTCTGTGAGTAAGCCGAGTTTTATTTGATTGTTAAATGTAAACATCCCCTCCTTTTATCTTTCCTCTCACTCCTATTTTGACGAATTAAACCCATCCTAACGCATGCGCAAAAGCGCGGAGGGTTTTAGAATTCGTTGTCAAACAATACTCCTCAATTTAAATCTGTTTCGAAAGAAAAAACGCGTCTTCGATTCGAAAAGCCCGCTTTGAAAATGAAGCAGCTTTTTATTTCTTCAGGACATTCTTTCTCCAGCAAAAAAAAAAAAAAAAAAAAAAAAGCACATAATTTAAATTATTTTTGAGAACGTTAAAATGTGTACACCTTACTTCGTTGTATTCTGGATTCAAAGTTTTCTTTTTCGTTGATGTTTTAAACCTCCGCCTCATAGCATCAGGTTTCAATTGACTGAAACAAATTTCATTATTAAATTCTAATAAATACAAGAACTATAAAAACACAAAGAGATTATATGAAATCGAATAAACGGCTTCTACCTAGCAAAAGAGACAATTGTTCAAAATTATTGTTTTCTGCTTAATGATTTTTTTTTAAGAAATGGGTCATTATTATAACAATCAATAATCTATTTGCAAGTTTTATCCTAAATTTTCATCTCATCCTCGAAATGAGGATGAGATACTTCCGGTATGGTGGTTGGATATCACCAGCCTGGAGGGTATATGAAAAGGTGGGGGTCTGGCTCCTCTCATCGATGACGGGACGTACTTCCTTATGGAAGGGTTGTACCGTGGTCAGTCTTGGCTCTTAGGACTCAACCACAGTTCTCGCCAGTGTTGCTGTTGCGGCGGTTCGGTCATTCAGTATTTATTTTCCGTGTGCCTTCGGGCGGGTGGGAGAGTCAGTGATATGATATGACTTAGCAATGCTAAATTATTAAAAACGTTGACTGTGAAAATTCTTTGAGTCTGTATTACATTATGTATTGTGTACTTTTCAGCTAGAACACTTTCCCAATACACGGCTGCATCTATGTATAAGCTAAATTTATTATAAGGATTAAAATTATGATTTATTATTAGGTAATCATTACTAATTATTAGTTAAATAATATAACTTATAATTAATAATAATTAAATAATAGTAAATAATAATTTTAATCCTTATAACAAATGAAATATAATGTATATTTAATTTATTATAAGGATAGTGAAGAATATGGAATATTTTCAAACAATTTCAAAAGAAATTAAAGGAATCAGATAAAGCTTCAGTTAAGTCATCAGTAACGTTTTTTTTAAAATATCATTGGTTGTAGAAGCAACATTTTTTTTTCTTTCAAAATTGCGTTTTACATTCCAAAAAGAACCTATGATCATTTTCATATTAAATATAAATCAACGGCTTAAATAAATTTACATTTTAGGTATATAAAATCTACCAGGTTAGAAAATTGATTTTAAAAATTTAATTTATTTTTCTTTGCTTGTTGGCTAAAGTGGTTTTTGTAATCAGCAATCTAAATTGTAATAAAGTGATCCAATACGATAATTATTTAAGTGAAAGCTCAAGTGTGAAATAAATTTAGCTGTAACAAAATATATGATGTTAATAAAACCTACCAGAATGATGAATGTCAAATTTGAACTGGTGCCAAGATTCGATCCTCGATTTTATTAAGTGTTTCGGACCTTGAAACAAGCAAATTATGTTTTAATGGTATAAATGCGGTGAAAAATTCTAAGTTTGATTTAGTTATATTACTAGGGCTATTTTGGAACGGACCAATCGTAATTTTGAATCGCGGTCAGATGACGAGGACGACAATTGGGCTGACATCCGCCTCTCCCTACCACACCAGGGGGAGGACGTTTGGCCCGGACGGACTTAACGTGCACTAGTCCGGTTACAAGGCGGTTCTTCGGTGGAATCGGGTCACAAACCTGAACCCCTCCCCTCTGTTTCGAAACCGAGACCTTACCACCAGGCCACCACGGCCTTGTAAAAATTCTAAGAGGAAACGCTACATGATTTTACAGTTCGAGAATAGATGTTTCAATCAAGATGTTATAAATGAGATATTTTAACCTTCCAGTGAGCATGAGTATGTGAGAGAAAGAATTTCATTTTATATCCCTTTACTACAGGGCACAACTGAAACATGACTTTAGTATTCTTTCAGATTCTTTTAACAAGCTTTAGCCAACATTTGGAATTCGGAGCATTGGCATAATTCTGCAAATCTACTATTTGTACTTCAGAAATATGCGTGACCCTAGGCATAAGTTTATGCTGTCTTTTTTTTTTTTTTTTGCTGTGATTTTAAATAAATTATTTGTTTAAAAAGTGATGCTACTGGAATCAATAGCTACATTATTAATCCGAAAAACAATAAAGAAGGAACTATCTAAGAAAGCAGACCAATGCTCTTATAGAAAAATATGTTGGACGTTTAGTTTGGTTTTAGTTACATTAAAGTCCCGTTTTTAAAGCAACACTAGGACTATTTCGGTAGGGACCTCGTAATTTTGAACAGCGTTCGGATGCCCTCCTCTCCACATCCCACCGGCAGGCGGACGTTTGGTCCGGACGGATTTAACGTGCACCAGACCCGCTTACACGAGGGCTCTTCGTTGGAATCAGGTCACGAATCTGAAACCCGCCGGATCAGAAGCCGAGACCTTGCCGCCAGACCACCGAGGCCCATACGTTGAGCGAATAGCACCTTACTTTGCAAAGCGTGCTGAAACTGAAGTGCTGAAAAGAAAAATAGAACTAAGTTTTGAAAAATTGAACGAAGTGTTACCAGTTAAAATCAGCCCAACTGCATCAGGTTTACCTAAACACAACCTAATCTAATTTTATTAATTAACCTCTTAGAAAATTATATTTAATTATAGTGCATCTAGGAAATATATACGACCTTTCATGCTAGTATAGAGGGTGCACCTGAAGGAGGTTTAACGAAAGCGTTACACTTACTTTCTGTAGCGCTATTTTAAAGTGATTGACAAAGCATATTATATTCAGACGTCAAAATAGGACAGTTTAAATTAGTGGAGATATTGTCTTTACGGCAAGAGACTAGCATCTTGAGTTAGAGAGAGAGAGCCCAAAAAGCCATTATCAGTCTTCATAGATTGGAAGTGAAATAAGCAAAAGAGGGGTAAGAAAAATAAGACATTAAAAACAAACTTTTGGTGTGTAAAAAAATAAGACTACAAGATCTTTTAGATTACGAGACGGCATGCGAGAAAATACAGAATGATAGAATGCATAAAATCTTATATTCGGGTTTATATATTGTGTGCTCGTGCGAATTTACAAGTCAAAAAATACTTTGCATTAAATGTTACTAAAGAAATCATTGATCCAGTGTGGGGAACCAGCTGTGTCGTTCCCCCCCCCCCTTTTTAAAATTATATCGAATAAGGGTTTAATTCCATTGTTTTGAAGTTGAAGTTTTTTATTCCAATATATTTTAGCTTTAAAATGCTAAGTTTGTCTTTTTTGAGTTTTATTCATTTAATTTGAGCATGAAAGAAATGAGTTTCCCAGCAGACTACATAATTTATAAAAATCGAAGCAGGACATCGGTACAAACACTTACACTTTTACAAAGGGATCGGGGAATCCGTTGTTCTCCCGGCTGGGCAACCTAACACAGCGGACGACGTTGACTACCAGGGCGTTATGCTCGTCCGAGTATAGAAGGGCAAGAAGGATTTGACCACGACTGTTCTCCTCTTCGGTATCGTCGGGCTGCAAAGGTAACAAGCAATTGATTTGCAGAGGAAAGGATGGATTTTTAATTTCATAATTGCTGCAAATTTCCCCCAAAATCGAATTTTACATTAAAACTTTACACTCACACAAAATCTCTTGACTGAATCCCCTTAAAAATGGAATTTACATGCCTAAATTTCTAAGGCAGCCTGAGCCTAAGATTTATCAGTACAATTTTTTTTAAAAAAAAGTGTCGAATTATTGACAATTACCCTCGGTTTTTCTAGATATACATTGGCATAGCTCGGTTGTTGAGGTTTGAGTCTCTTCAAGGCAATTCGAATTTCCCCCATGGGTTCGTTGCAGTGCGTGTCTTCATCCATAACTGTCATCCTGAAAATTGACAGTAATGAGAAATTTAATTTTTCTTATGAATTTTCAGGTTAATTACATATTATAAAGTCAAAACAAATGATTTGTTAGTCTCATGCCATTAGAGTGATACAATAAAAAGAATTTAAACGACCCCTCATCTGAAATATAGTAGCATAATTTTATCTCAGCTTGGTTCGTCTATTTTTTTAAATTTCATCTTTCGAATTTATTCTCAATGCAGAAGCGATGACACGCTTTTACAAAAACATATTTAATAGCATTTCATCGGTCGTGAGTATAAATACAGTAAAACAGTGACAAATATTGTTGTGAAATATTTTTTACAAATATTTTGAAAATGGTACAGAAGTAGATATCACTGAAAAACTCATTTCCCAAATTTTAAATGTATTAGTTTAATAGTGAGCGAATGTCTTTCTTTTTCGATTGGAAGAAAAGAATTCTTTCTAGAAAGGACATCTGATTGTGTAGAAACAATTAGGAAGATGCACTCTTATTGGCGCCATCTTCAAAAATATGCCCGAAGAAAGACCTTGATAAGCTATATCAGATTTAAAGAATTTATTCATTTTCATTATTCGCCGTTAAAGATAAAGCATTTAGGCTATTAACCGAAGGTTAATGATGCCTAAATGCTTTATCAATTGTCCTCAGAGTTGAATTTCGAAAGATACAGTACACTCCGGCCTGATGTGGCTTATGGGACGTCCGGACAACAAAAAAGCCGGATCAAGGAAATTATTTCTTTGCCCACCAATACCGAAAGACAAAGAGTTTACTGTTATAATACGTATTTTCTCACTTCTTATTGAGTATTAAAGCCTCCATTTAACTCAGGCCACATAGAATGTGAATGCGGTAGCGGCCCGGTGAATCATAAAAGCAGTTGCAGGTAAAATGTCAAGTTAAAATAGAAGGCTCTGTACTGGTTATATATGTTTACATGCTGCACTGCCCGTTTCAAAAATTTATTAGAGCAAAAGTATGTTAAAAGATATAAACTGTTCACATTTTAACATACATTTTGTAATTCTTAACTTAGGTGCCGGAAACATAAACAAAACATTAACGTAAATCGTAGGCCTAATTCTAAAGAACATTGAGTCAAACTGATTTTATATTTCACTGATAAATCATTGCACAGATATTAAAATGTAACCCTAAGACATGAGTCAAAATTTATAGCTTTTAGCTTTTGAAAAAGCCCTTAATAGATGACTGATTTTGCATTTCAGCCCGCTTCCAATGTTTTGGCAATGTTACCAATGCGACGCCTTGCCTTCCTGATTTAATAACGAGAAAATAAAACTAGGCCGGTGAGTCGCGAAACGGATACTAGGGAGTGTACTGTATGTCAAAAACATTCCACCAATGAGCATATTCTGAGGCAGAAAATCTTGTCAGAGTTCGCCAGGCATAACCACTAAATAAAATATCTAAGGTGCCGATTCCGCCGACTTTAATTTCATACGAAGCATCAAGATCCCTTAATATGCCGTCAAGGCACATCTGCAGTTTTTATATCCATTTTCCTGAGATATAGCAAAATAATTCAGAGTCCGCAACCTCGACAACTTTGAGGGATTTCGTCCAATTTCATCGCCAATTAATTTCGTTACTTCGGAAGCATAGGAAACCAATCAGAATGTTGGTTTGCTATGCTTCCGAATACCTGCTGTATCATTATAAATGATACATGTAATTATGTACAAACATAAAGGGAAGTAATGTAAAATATTAAATAAATTGAGAGTTTTAATAAATATATTGAGAATTTTAAAATTCAGACCTCAAGATGCATTGACTCAGCAATACGGGTATTTTTGTTGATGGCTGTAAATGCGGTAAAAATTTCCTATAAGGTTGGAGATAAAACGGATTGAAAAAAGTATTCAGAAATGAATGGTGCTGTAATTGAAAGTATTTAAATTCTATAATTGAGATAAATGCAAGAATCTGTGATCACGCGCAAGATTTAGATTCATTAATAGAAAACTACTTATTCCAAGACCTAGAATAAGTAGATTGCACAAATTATTTTGGTAAATTATTAATTTAAAATATTACTATTCATTTTTTAGAGCACTTAAAAATATTATATGGATATTAAAGCCGTAAACTTGAGATGATATTGCACTTAAAATTAAAAAAAAAAAAAACGCTCTTAAAAATGTATAAGAATTTCCTGAAATAATCCTTTAGTTGAAAAAACATTGAATAACATAGAATGTTATTATTTAGGTTTGCATATATTTAGATTATCTGCAGATTTTTATAATAAGAAAAATAATTCGATAAAAATAGATAGTAATTCGATAAATAGATAATAATAATTAGCTAAATAATAATTCGATAGAGATCCTCATTTATGTGTGAAAATATTGTCCGAATATTACTTACTTGAGCGTACGTTTCGCAATGTCGTAGTCGGAAATTCCATAGAAACTGAGAGCTTCATTAAATTCTGGATTTAACGTTTTGTGCACCGTCCTGGTCCTCAACTTGTCCATCTGTCGGAAATGTCACAAGTTTTACGATAATTCATTTCATATCTCTCAAGAAAGCAAGCTGTTGTGGGAAAGATACTAAACCTATCTAAAGCCGCGTTTCAACAACCTGTGCGTCTGCAGACTTGGCACACTTTCCCCTGTTTCCCCTATCTTGCTGTTTTCCGGGGTTCTTTGGTGACTATGGACACGATTCAGAGTTACCCGCAAATTTTCGGTCAACTGGGCAGGCATGAAAGAACCCCGAAAAAACCGCAACAGGGAGGAAACGGGAAAGTGTACCATGTCTGCAAACGCACAGGTCGTAGGAAAGCACCTTTAGACTATTCTTATTTCAAATTAAAAACACGTGGTCTCTATCTCTTTAAGTTTTTGAAAAAATATTTGTTTCACTTTTAATTTCAAGATTTTGCAAAACAGCTCTTTCTTTTAAAATAATATGATTGTTGAATCCGATTTTTCTTAATGCATCCATCTCTAGTGAGTTTTATCACAATTAAATAAAAGAAAAAGCAATGATCAAAGGTACTAATTTACAATTATTAAAAGAATATATTTAATTTTATTTGAAATGATTGAGCTATTGTTCTAATACCAGATATTAAAAAAAAGAAAGACAGAGAGAGAGATAGAGAGAGAAAACCGCCAACGTTATTTTTATCGAATATTTCCTCTATTTTCGATTCCATCAGGCCACTTGGCTGTTTTTTGAATTCCAAAAAGCATATTAGATTAAACCTTTCTCACCTTCTGTAGAAGTTAAGAGAAAAGATGCAGGCCAAGGTGTCTTCCTCGTAAAAGTTCAGGAGCCCATCCCCCAAAAGTCTTTTTTATGAGCACCAAACTGGGACATCAGTGTAACTAATTGAGCCTACTTCATGTATCAAGAATTGACATTCTTATGGCAGCCAATTACTTTTTCGTTTATGAAGTACAGAAAATTAAATATTATTACAAAAATAGTTTCCACATTTCAGACCTCTTTGAGTCCCTAAAATGCATTTATAGAGATATGCCTGTATTTTAAACCGAAAACGAAATAATCTAGAGAAATGAAATATGGTACACTGCCTATCCCCATTTTTAGATTTTTTTTTCAAATTCTGGATGAATTTCCCCTATGGGGCGTATGCATGTTCATTTGTTTTTATCCGTGTGCATACGATAAACCAAAAACGTAATTAATTTTATGTATGAAATTATGTATACAGATTTATCAATAAAATTGGTGACTGGATCTGATCCAACAAAGGATCTGTAATTGAGAAATGTAAAAGTAAACTAAACTGAGTGGCACGACATCCGGTGTGTTCCAAGGCCTACAGTGCCCATATCTGCTTTCTTGACCGAGGGCCCTGAGGTGCAAGGCATATGTCCCTGTTAGGAGGTCGGCCTAATGCGGAACCCCCAGTGTTTAGTTTATCGACCCACTGAAGGGAAGAAAGACTGAGTCGACCTTCCCAGCCCGAGGATCGAATTCCGGATCTGTTAGTTCGGAGCGCGAAGAGCTACCACTACGCCACCGGGCTTTCTAAGTGGGAAATGTAATTTGGAATTGCAGTCAGTACTGTAAATCTGCACCGCCCCATTCGCAGAATTCTAAAATCCACACATCGTTTTCTTCGCTATACTAGATCCCTCCCGGGAGGCACCTCGAAAGGAGGATGAGAACTTTTCGGCATAGTGGTTGATTCTCTCCAACCTGGAGGTTACACGAAAAGGTGGGGGTCTGGTTCCTCTTATCGATGGCGGATACTTCTTCCTTAGGGTTGTACCGTGGCCGGTGATGGTCCTTAGGACTCAACCACAGTTCCCAACAGTGTTGTTTTTGCGGCGGTTTGGTCATTCAATTATTTTATCCGTGTGCCTTCGGGCGGGTCGGAGAATCAGTGATATGGCTTCATTATACTACGAAGCACAAGATGGGCCATAATCTCTCGGTAGGCGAGGATCCCCATTTAATGTTTCCTCGGAAGCTCTTTGAATACGATTACTTTGGATTCTAACCATCAGACATTCGTTTAATAACAAAAACGTTAATTATGAACAGTATAAATAAAAATATTTAAAATACAGATATGAATATTTTAATTGTAAAGACTTAATAATAATACGAGGCAAACGTCCTTACTTTGCTTTGAACAGGAAGCAATTGCAAGCGTACAAAAGGATCGGCCAATCCGTTGATGTCAGTGGGTCGCAAACCCTAAATAAGACACAAAATATTTCAACTTTTTCATTTTCGCACATAGAAAGAAGAAAAGTATTGAATTACTTTTAGAAAATGAGATCCGCTTCAAACTCGCGAGAGTAGACAATCTGGGTTTTTCTTCTTCTTTTTTGCGCAAAACCAGATTTTCATTCGTTGAGTCAGTTCTCGTGACTGATCAGAATCGTGAGTCCCTCCAAATGTGAAGCCATTTTGCGATGAAACCGCAGACATCCATCATTGAATATGCGGTGACAGGCTGCAGGGTGAGGAAGTCGAATTGCTCTCTGGTCAGATATAAGTAATAACGGATAACTCATATTCACGCAAACAGGAGATTCACAGCTTCCGAACTTTCATCACAGTTTTCTTACATTCCAATAACAGATTTGCATTAAGTTTATTAGGACCTATACAATATGCGCCAAAATATATAGTATTGAAACTCGCGCATCTCGAACACATGATAGCGTTTGTCGACGAGGCATGGCTCCAATTACATGTGTTCGCAGTAATGAAAAGAAAGTTGTGATGTGTAGTTGTTGTTGGAAATGGTCACTCGACGGAGGAAAAAATATTTGTAGTTGAGCATTATTTCCACTCATACGGAAGCAGTCTTGAAAGTGGACCGAGTTTGAAAAAGGTGGCAGAACAATTCCAAAAGAAGTTCGATAAGATGGTTTAAAAAGTGATCGAACCATATCGTCAGGATTTGAGAAGGTTCTGTCTTTCAAGGAACATTCAGATGAATAGACAGTGGTATCAACAAAATGGGGCGACCAGCCATACCGCTAGAGTATTTTTAAACATGCTGCAGGGAATCTTTCCAGGACGAATCATTTTACGTGGTACTGATTTCCCATACCCATCCCATTCCCCCGATCTTACACCAACTGTTGCATGTTTGTGGGTAATGTTAAAGGAGAGTGAGTTCAACTGTGAAGATCCACCAAGAACTGTGCCTGCATTACGTGAGAAAATCATCTCTTTTTACAGGAGTCTGCATCAACCTTTGTTTCAGGATATGTTTGAGAATTTGTGCGAATGATATGAACACCGTCTTTAGGCATACATTAGGCATACCGTGGTAAATAAACACACTAATAGTGTGTATGTATGTATGTTAATTTCTTTTGAGGAAAAATAAACTCACAGATGACAATAATGTAACTTTGTTCATCTTTTCATTTCAGTGCTATGTAATTTTGTTCATTGTTTCATTTCAGTACTGTATATTTTGGCGCATGCTGTACTTCAAGAAATTTTGCTACCGATAGATTCATAAACTGATCCGTACAGAGCATGAGAAGAAAAGAATGGAATTTCTCCTTATAACAAGGAATGTTAAGATTTTTTTTCCTAATGTGATACCTTCAAATGAGAGGCCATGTGTCAGAACAATGGAGTGTCGGTATGCAAATTTGTGATAAGGGAACAATGGAATCTGAATCCATTATAAATTAACCTGAGAAAAAGGAGCAGTTACAAGAAAGGATTCCGCACCCAGGAAGCGAAACCCGTTTCTTCATGTGAAAAGATCGCAACCAGTAGTGAAAAATAAGTTGTTTTTTTCCACTATGATAATACCAGTTTACACTTCAGCAGTTAAGATGTAGAGTTCCCCGATTAACGCTGCCGATCTGATTTCTACAAATCACCAAAACATGCAAGAATGGTCGGCCGGAACGACGTGATGATTGCTGAAGGATCTGCCTGCTTTAAAGGTCTGAACAAATCATGCTGCATGGACAAAATAGATAAAAAAAATCTTACTGAGTTGAAATAAATGTCTAAACCTCAAGGGAGTTTGTGATGAAAAATAAATAATATTTATCCTAAAAAACTATATTGTCTTGATTTTTGCAAGGACTTTTCGATTAAACCTCATAGGAGCGAATTGCCGATTTGGATTGTGTCAATTCTGTTAAATATTAAAGAGTTGGGTCAGTTAACCAACTTAACCATGTAAATATTGCTCGTGGAGCTACTTTTTAAAAGATAAAAAAAATGCTAAGTTGAACAAAATTAATCAAATATTTTAACAAAAAAAAATAAATAAATAACAGCACTTAATGTTATTTTAAATAAAATAACAACATTTATTATTACATTCTCAAACAGGAAACTTGTTTAACAATAATTTTTTGGGTTCGTAAATTATGTGCTGATATGAATTTTATAGTAAAAAAATAAAAAAATGCTTTTCCTTTAACTGTGTGAAATCTTTGACCCAATTTGAGAAAACAGTTTCCTAAATTAGACTGATGGAAAAAACAAATTTATACTATTTTTATTATTCTAAAGTGTAATTTTGAAATAAATTGTTTTAAAAATTAAATAAACTGTTTTAAATAATGGCACCTTTTGATTAAAACTTTTACAAAAACGCACAAATCACTTGAGAGCTCTACCTGTGAATCGACTGAGTGAATGAAATGATTTTGAAGATCTCATGAAATATTCTGCCTCCCCTTCTTGTATTGAAATACTTAAAAGCATGATATCTTTTGATTCTTCTCAAGATTTTGTAGTCATATTAACATCAATATTTTAAAAGCACGCATCATTTTCTAAATGTATCATCACTTCATTATCGTCATGCGCATGGATTACATTGATGTCTAAATTGTACATTTGAAAAATACTGATAAATATCAAACATTGTACAAGTGGTTATCAAAATAATGGAAATACCTGTAAATAAAGGTGACATTTTTGAATGCGCTTTGTAAGCATTAAAATATGATAATGGACAGCAGTTTTTTTAATAAATAGCAATGTACATATTCTGGTAGTATGTGTTAGCTTTATTGAAGTTCTATATTTCTTGGGTTTTTTTCAAAAGCGTAAAATGTCGGACTTTTCAGATTTTCAAAGAGGCCAAATTGTAGAAGCCCGTCTAGCTGGAGCAAGTGTGACCGAAACATCCAACTTTTAAACGTTTCTAGAGCTACTGTGTCTAAACTCATGACAGCATACACACAATGCGGCAAGACAAGCTCGGCAAAGCAAAATTGTGGGCGGAAGGAGAGAACGACGGGTATTGAAGCAGATTGTAACATCTAAAAAGCGAACAATGGCTGAAAAAGTGACCCAGAGCTCATTACGCATCTGGATCCTCCAGTGTCAGTGATTACAGTTAGAAGAAAACTTCTTAAATCGAACATTTATGGTAGAACAGCAATTACCAACCACTTGTCACAGACGTTAATGGTAAATGTCGTCTACAGTGGTGTCACACTCACAAAACCTGGTTGATAAGTGGAAGAAAGTAATATGAAAGAATCGTTTTTCACACGTTTCCTTACAACAGGGCGGGTGCACGCTTGGAAGATACCTACACAAGCATATGATCGTGATTGTTTCCTTCCAACTGTCAAGCATGGAGGTGGATATGACACGATATGGGCATCCATGTCGTGAGTTTCTGCTGGACCAATCATAATCCTGAAAGGAAAGATCACTGGGGAGAAGTATAGAGAAATTTCAGCTGATCAGGTCCATCCTATGATGAAAACGTTGTTTCCTGCAAGAGATGGAATTTTTCAGGATGATAATGCACCTATCCATACATTGAGACTTGTCCAATCATGGTTTGATGAACACGAGGATGAAGTTAAACATCTATCTTGACTCTCACAGTTACCTTACCTCAATATAATTGAACCTTTATGGTCTATTTTAGAGCGTTCAATACAGAATCGATATCCTCCACCGACATCTCTCCCAGAACTTTCACAATATCTCCAGGAAGAATGGTACAATACTCCTCTAAACACTATTCAACACGTATGAATCGATTGCTAAGTGAATCCAAGCTGTATTATTTGCCAAAGGCGGAATTACACCATACTGATAAAGGATTTGCTAAAAATCTAAGGTGTTTCCATTATTTTGATAACAACCTGTATCTCGTAAATATCCGTTTTTAAAATGACTTTTCATTCTCCCTAATTGTTCTTCATATATAGGCTGTGTTAATGTGTTCACCTTTCACATGATATATCATTTAACAAAAATGTATTACTTGCTGCACTTTTATTGTTTATCCTGTATTAGGCAATAATCTTTAAAAAAGGTAATGAAATATCTTACTTTTGCTCTGTAGACTGTGCAGTGGAGAACTTGGTTGTGTGCGTCGAATAGTAAGCTGAACTCCAGTGTGCCTAAATGAAAACAAGATAAATCAATGAAAAATGGCTCAAGAAATATAACAAAAGTTTCATGTCACTTTATTTCAAAGTAATGGCATCAACATGTCGTTTTCATCTTTAGTATTTAGTTTTCAGAATGTAGTTGAAATTTATAAAAAGTATATTTTTTCAAGTTGTATTAATATATCGTTCTGGTCAATATGATCTGATACAGTGTCTTTTAACACTTGCATTATAAATAATTAATTCAACTAGATATGATAAAAAAATTAATAAATTCTTGCAATGGATTCATTTTGATAATAAATTGTCAGGATAATAATTCATCAAGAAATTCAACAGGATAAATTTTCTCCTGTTTAGGAAATTTGGGAAAAAAATGGCTAGAAATTTAGTCAAGATTTTTATCTACAAGGTGCGAAAAAAAAAAAAAAAAAAAAAAAAAAAAAACCTCGACAAAGTTATTGCATCATAGAATAGAAGTTAACTAATTTCTTTTTAATTTGTGTTGATTTCTTTTTTTATCACTTCAATTATGAAATATTTTTTAATATATGTCTTAGTTTATGCATTACTTATTGGCTTTTTTACAGTCAAACAAAAGATCTGGAATTTAAAATAATTTAAGCAAGGAAAACGACAGTGTGAAATCGTTCGTGCCCAATGTGCTTAATGTACCTCAGCAAGCAATGTCTGATGCAATCTGTCGTTTCAGAGAGTTTGACAATGATGGTCCACGTCCAGGAAATGGACGAAACCGTATGGTGAACATTTCCAATAACCGTAAGGCCATCAAAAAGCGAGTTCACCGAAATCCGAGGGTTCCCATGAGAAAGGTCGCTCGTGAAATGGGAATAAGTGATCGATCGGTGCGGTGAATGGCAAAAACAGAGCTTGGATTGAACCTTACAAGTTACAAAAAGTGTCAGCTTCTGACTGAAAAAATACAATCTCGTGTGGCTCCAGTGATGCCGAAAACTTTTGAGACGGGTAGCAAGTCAGGGCTGGGAGAGTTTCAGAAATGAGAGGCTCTTTGCCATCCAACAAGCTCATAACTCCCAGAAAGATTGAATCAGGTCTGTGGACGCTTCAAGCATCTCGGCAATTGTTGAACATATCCAACATCCAAAGTCAGTCATGATCCGGGGTGGAATTTGCGCAAGTGACAAAACACCTCTAGTTTTTGTGGATTACAAAAAGTATACAAAATACTAGCATTACAAAAAGTCAAAAATTGTACTAGCGATACATTCTAGAAGGTATTGTACTTCCGTGGGCCCAAAAAGTGCCTCGATAATCTAAACTGACTTTTCGACAAGACTCCGCACCTGTTCATAAGGCCAAAAAGCCACAAGATTGATGGTGCAAGGTGCATTTTCCTGAAGTGCTATCCTTTCTACATTGGACACACTTCTCGCCGAATCTCAATCCCATGGTTTATAGTGTTTGGTCCATTTTAGATTCTAGGGCTTGTACTAAATCACACAAAAGTTTGGACTCTTTAAAACAATCGCTTCGGCAGGAACGGAATAGATTAAAGGTATAAGGCTTGCGGCCCGTTGCTGAAATTCTCAATAAGCGTTTGCATATCTACGTAGCTGCAAAACACGGCCACTATGAAATCAATTAAATTTAATCATTAGAAAAAAACTACTCTTATTATTATTTGTAATATTTTGTTAATCAATTTATTTTTAATAAAGTTATATTAAATATTGTTTGTCCGAGTTTCTGTGCCACACCCTGTATATGAAAATGTTAGATAGCCGACCATTTGGTGCTTTCAGCAGTCAATAAAAAGTGCATGTCACATAAACTATCTAAATACGGAATTTAAATATTGTCATTATGTGACAGTAAAATTTCGTTTATTCTAAATGTCCTTATTCATACTGGCAAGGAGCTCAAATGAAAACAAGGAAGGCAGGCGAGCTGTAAGTGATCTAACGTAAAGGCCTCAAAGGAACATGTGATAAATTCACTTCGCAGACTCTGGATCTATTTCTTCTTATTATTGTGTGTAGTATTATCAAAAATAATGAATAAATATGAAAACGAACCAGAACATCCAAATTAAATAATAAGCAAGCACATACTTAGCTCATTTTTTTTTGTATTTTACAAATGATATAATACTATGAATTGCATTCCAAGCAATTATTTTACTAAACACAGCGTATCATAAATCGATTAAGCCATTCAAAAACACAAATATGATATTGGGTTACAACTGGTATCAGACCTGGATTATCGCAATATACAATTGCAACACGCTATTAGTAAAGAAGATGTGGATCTCTTGATCAGCTTTTGAATACATACACTTATAAAATGAAAAAAAAAAAAAACCCGCCGAATTAAGTTAATGTTTTATAATTATTTCTCTGATAGTTTTACTTGCAATGTATTCATTTTCTGAACATTAGTAAATCGCAAATGGATTAAAGACAAATTGATCAAAAGTGGGAAGTTGTTAGAAGAATTAGGCAAATAATAATAATTATTATTATTACTCGTAAGAAAAACAACGAGCCCAGAGAAATAAAGAGTCTCGTAATCTATCTATCTATTTATCTATCTATCTATATATATATATATATATCTATATAATGTTTATATATAATGTTAACGCATGTGGTACAGAAATCGCTCTTATTACTTATTGGTGAATGGCAACAGTCAAATATAAACAAATAAGAATCCAGAAAGAAAATGAGTTCAGTCATCGCCAGATAGATGATCGCTATAGAAATTGATGACTATAAAATATTATTTCACAAAAATGGCTTTTATATTATCTTAAGACTTCAAAATTGATCTTTTTATTGATATCAATTTCATTTCCGTACAATTTTATCTTTACTTTAAGCAACATCTTTAATTTATCTCTACTTTAAATGTAAAACACAATTTGTAGTTGATAAGTTGAAGTTACTGCCTTATGCTGCTCGTAATAATTTAGAATTTTAGTTAGCTAGTTATATTAACGCTCAGTTTTAAAGCAACACTATGCCTACTTTGGAACGGATCTCGTCATTTTGAACCGCGGTCAGTTGATGAGGACGACACCTGAGCTATCATTCCCTTCTCTACACCACACCACACCAGTGGGAGGTTGTAGCGTGTAGCGTGCACCAGACCTGCTTACACGACGGCTCTTCGGTGATATTGGGACTTGGACTTGAAACTCTCCGATTCCGGAGACGAGACCTTACCGCCAGGCCATCGCAGCCTCTGAAATTTTCTCATCTATCGGTAAAACAAACAATTAGCTGTTTATTAAAATTTTTGTAAACAATTTAGACTAGTGAAACAGCTGAAAAGATTCTATTATAAGGTGCTGAACTGAATTAGTCTAACAAATGAGCTGTAACGAACTGAATATGTCTAGAACTAGTCTTTTGCTGTACACGAAGAAATATCAATTTGTTTGTCTTCCACGGCAATCATTCTTATTTGGTCTCACAAGTTTTCTCTTTTGCGTGCAGTTATTGAAATCAAGTGATATGTTATACTATTGAACTTCGTACTATTTTTAATACATTTCGATTATATGTCATGAATTTTCCAAAAAACATTTATGTTTTATACAAGAATCACAGAATATTTTATAAAGCTAAGTGTAGAAATATAAAGCCTTTAGTGACTGTGGAACTTGTATATTGAAAATTCTTCAAATGCCCAGTACTTCTTGCTGACGCGATCACCTATTGTTACGACATGGGCGGAAAGGCATGCCGATCAGATGAAGAGGACGACACCTGAGCTCGCAGCCGCCTCTCCAAATCTTCCGCACCACACCAGAGGGAGAACATTTTGCCCCGACGGATTTAATGTTCAACAGACCCGTTTACGGTTTGTAGAGGGAATCGGATCTCAAACCTGACGAGTGTTTCCACTAGGCCACTGCGGCCTTTTAAACAAATTATAAAATCCACTTTTCGGTTAACTACCCGTAATTATGCTATTTGACAAAACATCAAAGTAAAACCATCAACTATGGAGGCCAAGACCATCTATACTACATATTTTATATTATGATGAAATTCAAATTCATCCACCGCAGCACTGAGTTTGTTTTCGTCAATGTTTGTTAAAATTAAGTTTTAAAAATTGCTTTCTTAGGACATTAATTCTGAAATCTGATAGACCGCGGTGGCCTGGTGGTAAAGTCTCGGCTTCGGGTTCATGACCCAATTCCACTGAAGAACAGTCGTGTAAGCGGGTCAGATTCACGTTAAATCTGTCCGGACCAAACGTCCTCCCGCTGGTGTAGAAAGAAGGTGCCAGCTCGGGTGTCGTCCTTGTCATCTGACCGCGGCAAAAAATTACGAGATCCGTCCCAAAATAGCCCTATTGTTGCTTTAAAACGGGACTTTAATGTAACTAAACTAAAACCGAAATCAAATTTTTATTTTCACTTTCATTTTGTAGTACATACACTTTTTAATCCAACCCACAGAAATTAGTAGAACATTGATTCAATTGAATTCATTTTTTCTCAGCAGCATCAAATAACAAGGCGAAATTTTTTTTAAAAAATGAAATCCATATTCAAACTTTAATTGGGCTAATCTGGGCGAAGAAGCTAGTCGCCCAAGGTGGTTAATATAGTCGGAAAATTCTTGGATCAAAGACAAAACGATTTTGTTAAGAGTAATATAAACCCATATTATATCATTCCGTTCCAGTATTATAACGTATATAGCTCTAATTGGTTCTCTTATTAGTACTTCCTATTGGCTGTTCATTACGTTTCCTGTTTGTAGTGTATATACACACGAGTGTTTTTCATTTTACCTTTACTGTGCTTCTGCTTTTTACTTATGAAACACCTACTGTAAATAAAAGCCTTTTAATGTGATTCGACGATTGCAAGCATTTTTCACTTCAATATGATAATATTATCATCCAATTCCGCTATTAATTCGCGACTGAGCAATAGCCACACCAGTTCATTCAACAATGATAATAAATTAAATATGACATAGCTGCAGACTTCATATCACATATTTTTCTCCAAATCAAAATAGAAAAAGAGGTAAAATTTACAAAATTGTAAATTCATTTTTTTAAATTTTACATGCATAAGGATTAATTTCAGATTTTTATTATGTAATGTTTAATCATATGACATTTATTCTATTTAAGCAATTCTTATTTACCTAAAAAAAAACCTCAATAATTTTGCGAAAAGAAGTAGAATATAGATTCTAGAAGTTAGTATTTAATATTCGGGTCACATTCACCGAAATGTTACAGTTATATAGTAAATCTGAATAGAAAGTTTTTTTTTTAACTTTCCCTAGCGATTTTCAACTATTCAAGCAGTAAGTGTGTCCTTTGTTTGATAAGGATCGTGCTTACAGTCCTGCAGCAACCGGTCCAAAAGTCTGCGTTTGATACATATCTAGAATTTTGGTTTAAAGGCAGTATACCAAATTTCATCTATCTTGCTTGCTGCGTTTTTGAATTGGGTGCATTTAAAATTGCTCCTCCCCTCTTTCAAGCTGAGCTGAACGGGAAAATAATGGGTCATCTCGAAGGAATTCATTTGACAGGAGAAGAAACCTGCAAAACCAGGAACCGGCAGCAGGGTGCATAACACTGAATACCTTTGAAATGCCAAGTAGTAGAACCAAATAGCAGATGGTAAAAGTATAGAAAAGTAAATATAGTTGAATACTGGATAAAAACAAAATGATGCCCTTTTGACTTTGCGTCGTCCAGTTCTAAAGTCAATATTTTTTAACGACCAGGATTGCAGAGTTCCAGACAAGTTGACATTTCAATAAAGCATTCGGTTCCATTCCCATTTAGCTGAAAGGCCACGTTACGTACTCCAAAACTCACTTTCATAATTAATGGAATTGACTTTGTTGCCTGCCATCTTACCATCTTTGACACACTCCCCCCCCCCCCCAAATAGAACAGGAAAAAAAAATTAAAAAAAGATTCCAAGTTTAAAAATGTAAAAATCTCCCATTTTTATAAAAACTTTACTCCTGAAAATATCTGATTCTGCAACAAAACCTGTAACAAAATTTCTCTAATAAAAAATGTGAAAAAGAAAGATACAAATGGGGAAAGTGGCAACGAAACTACCTCTTTGGTTTTCGATCATTCTGAAGTTGCATTCGAAAACACCTTCATATTATAATCTGATACTGGAGTAGATGCGAGTTCTTCAAGCGCGTACTGAAATATAATAGGAGTGAAGTCATGTCTGAAGACTCCTCCTCCACATGCTAAGATGTACGAGGGCTAAAATTGAGGTACATTACTCCGACAAAGTACAAAAACAAATAGCATTAACTTCTTTTCCTTTATTGACTCTCCATTTACCTTGGTTTGTTTTTTTCTTGTGTCTTATTTTTTTAAGGCATTCTTATTTATGAATATTATGAATTTGTCTTACAAATTTCTTTTCCCAATTCTTACATTGCATTTTATCTTTCCCATACTAAAGTTTTACCAACGAATTTACCACTTTTGTTCTTTGTGCAACATTTAGCCTTTAAGTTTTTACATTATATTTGAAATTTTATCATGCAGTTTTCATCATCGTTACCCATTTTCACCATGTGTTTGTCGCAGCATAGTCTAACCAGGCTCTTCCGCCGTTAAAATCAACCAACCAACCAAATTCTCTCTAAAAAACATGGCCTGATGAACCTTAAATGCACCATACTCGCTGAGAATTTGGTAAAAAAATTTCTTAGACCCTTTTGGTGTTGATCATAACTACTATCATCTGCCCTTTGTAGATTTTGGCCTTTTATGGTGATACGAGTTAATAATTTTCATTTTGCTTTAAATTTTAATTGAAACTGATGCCAATGAAATCGGTTTTTACAGCTATTTTTGCTTTAACTGAATTCTTTTATTGATAATAAGTTGAGTGCAAAGTGTCCCAACTTTCTTCACTCTCCCACCGATATCAATGAATCTCAAAGTAATGCGAAACAATGCAATTAACATTACGCTGAACACTCATTATTAGCTAGTCTGGCTATTGATTGATGTTTTGAAAATTGAAGAAAAATCCAAATCAGAAAATAGATTGGTTTATTCATTCAGGTAATCGCTAAAAAGAAATTTCTGCAGTACAGGGTGAGTACAAATGACGGACCCGATTCTTAAAAAATCATATTTTCGAAATTACTCTGCACATATTACAATAAGTGATACAAGAATTTAAAAAGAAATATACCAAGGTTTTTTTTTTACAGCTACAAACGTCCGATGTATGACCGTCTTGTTATACAACATACGTTCAATCTGTAATCCAGTTCTTTCCAAACATTTTGTTTCACCTGGTATCTTTGACATGATCCAAAGAAAGAGATTTGTCACTGAGACAAGACATTGTTTATGCACCACCAATGCCAAAAACACTGCCAGAACTAAAAGAATGCATTTGTGCAGCATTTAGAACCATTGACAGAGACACATCAGTCACAAAATGTTTGGAACGAACTGGATCACGGATTGGAAGTATGCAATGTAACAAGAGGGTCACGCATCGAACATTCGTAACTGAAAAAAAACTTGGTATATTTCTCTTTAAATTTATGTATCACTTATTTGCAATATGTGCAGTAGTTTCGAAAATATGATTTTTTTAAATCGGGTCCGTCATTTGTACTCACCCTGTATTCTGAGGCCTAAGCTATAGGTATTCAGCTAAAAGTATATTAACGACATAAAAATCAAAAAGTGTCATTTGTAAGATAATGCAATTGCAAATCCCAGTTATTAGAAAGATAAAGATTTGACTTCTTCCTTTATATATTAATCCTTTCATTCTCTTTGTGAACTATCGACCCAGAGAGGGTTTTACGAGCACATGGATGAGACGTTATTGTTGTTGCTTATCCCCCTTGGATTGAAGGCCAAGATAAGAGATCGGGGAGAGAGGGCTGCAGTAGCTTCTGAGGGTAAAGACCCCTGAGCACCTTAGGGCAAAAGTCTGACTTTATCTCATATGAAGATGACATTCACACACTCGCTTGTCTGCTTCCCACCTCACATAAAATACAAGGCAAAGAGCAACCATGCCCAAACCAGGACGCCCAGATTACGGGGAAGACGCGTTACCCCTAGGCCAGGACTCCAGCTGGATGAAACATTATCGTATAAAGTAGAAGAGCAGTTATTGTATAGTTCTGGAGTGGAAAAGTTGAGTTATATTTGCTCTCTAAAGAGAGTACCAGATTTTACTCTTTTGTCTGGCGGAATGGCAGGCCATCGCGCTTCATAAATATGTTCATTTCTCAAATATTTGACAGCACCAACGTTGTTGCTCATAAAAAGGATATCATTTCTAATTAATTACATCAGAATTTCGTCAATTAGCATTTATTCCCAACTTATCCTTCTGAGCAGCATTGTGAAACTAGACAAAGTGGTCATTTACAAACCGTGATTTTAGAGTCTTCTCAATGATCATTAGATCAATCAACGGTTTTCTTTATAAAATCGGCATTGCCGATCATCGGAGAACGATTGCGCACTATTTTCTGATTTCCTTTTAACATTTAGAAAATTTTCCTCATTTTTACCTTTATTTTACATTTATTGTTGCTTGATTTGCTTGACAATGGGGCCTGATCCCTTTTATGACGATTTTCTTATCCATTCATTTTATTTATGATCCTGTTAACTGTTAAGTATTGCTTTCAGATCATTAATTTGCTCTTGCGAGATATCCTTTGCTTTATTACCATTACTTTAAAATTGAATAAATCTTGAATTTCAAAATCTCCAGATTTGATGAGCCTGCTATAGTTCTGTTCCTTGTCACAGATATGCTTTTATTGTAATTGGGGACATTTGGAAAATTCCAATATCCATAATGATACCATCTTGTGGAGTTTTTTTTTATTTTGTTTTGTTTCTATGGAATTTTTATAATTGAAGTTTTTATAGAGTGGCATTTTATTTTACTAGAAATTTTTACTTCTACCTTTTTTCAAAAGCAAACTGATTTCTTTTCTCACTGTAGTGCTGCCTTTTGTGTTCTTAATATTCTTTGGTTGCTTAGATTAATACAGCGTTTGAGTTTTCTGATGTATTTTTAACTGCATTAATACATTTAGAGCATATTGTATAGTTTTTATTTAATGTGTTTTAAAGATTTTAAATGTGTATGAAATGGGCTGGAAATATGGTCTATTTCCTCCAGCTGATTCTTCTATGGCATTTCATATCTTTCGGTATGTTGGATCAGTGCGAGTCTCTTAACTATCCGACTCACACCTTCAATTTTTCCTTTCAGGAACACATTTGAATTTATACATCTGTTAATATAATCTTTATTTCCTTCAACTTGACTCCCGGCGTGCGCCATCATTTTTTCATTTTCAGCTCTGATTCGATTTTTCATTTCTACTTATTCAGACCGCATCTCTTCACAACCGTGTTCCCATCTGCTTTTCCTTACTTCTCGTCCTTGTTCAAATACATTTTGCAATTTTTTTGTAACAGGTTCAATCGATTTTTTAAAATCGAACAACAAAGCAATGAAATCGAAGTTCTTATCATGACCAAGTGATAAAGGTAAAATTCAACGTGACCTTGATTTACTTTTTCAAAAACAAGAACAGAAAGTAGAGGCGGAGTCAGGAAATTTAAAAATAGACTTCGACTTACATCGACATGATCTCATGGCTTCATAGACCATGAATGACTGAATGATCCATTCAACATCTATTGCAATCTATAACGTAATCATCTACGTGTCAAAGAACCTTTAATTACTTTAAATATAATTACTTTAAAAAAATTTATAAGAATATCGCCGTCTCTTTGGTCTGCATTATTATCTGATGTGTAAATCCCAAATTTCTGTTTTGGCATCAGACATTTGTTTGTGAATTTAGTAAAAAATTATGAAAAATCGTCAAAATCTCTCATGTAAACATTATATACATTACATTAAAAATCAAATTCAAAACTTTATGTTTAAAACCATACACAGAAAAAGTAGAAAATTCTGACTGATGTAATCAATCAAAATACTTTTTTTAATCAGAAATTTCACTTTACATTTATGCTATGGAGTTGTATAACCTTTTTTTTAACAGGGAAATGAAACATTTGATGAATAGCCGCCATTCGACAATCTATATCGGTTTTTTGCAATCTATTTTGCAGTTCATTTCTAATAATATTCTTCAGCTCCACTAACTAACCAGAGCGAAGTCAGTGCATTGTAAACGCGTTCACTGAAGCGCTCTTCAGTCGGTTTGTTTATTCATTTAAATGTTGCCATCCGCCAATAAGTAATGAGAGCGATTTCTGTGCTATGCATAAACTGAAATGCTTGAATTGACTGATAAGTCGTTGCTTCCACAAAACTTGGAAACAACTCAACCCTTGTGTCAAGTGATTATCTCTTTTTTTAAAAAAATTCTCTTCTTTGTCAGTTATATCAAATGTAGGTTTCTTGTTTTTAAATATAAAGAAAGAATCAATTCAATTTTTAAATATTTAATTAGTTATACAGTTTAAATTTAAGTATTTAATTAAACGCTGTTTTGATTTCATATGCATGCAATGCCATCGTAACTTATCAGAAATATTACAGAGAATCGAAAATATGAATTACTGATAATTGACTCTATAATTAAATGTAAGCTTAAATTTGAACTTTTAGGTATTGAAATTCTGAATGATTTTTTTTGTATTTTATAATTTGATTTTAATATTTTTATATATGTTCCCAGACTAAACCTTTTTTAGTGTTATTTTTCAATGCGAATGGAATTTATGGAAAAAACTTTTTAAACAACCGGGAAGTTAAAGATATCTATACTTATAATAAAGCTCAATGTGTGTGTGTGTGTTGGGTCTCTACAGACCAGACCATTCAACCTACAGCTACCAAATTTGGCACGTGTATACCTTGGAGGCCGGGAATGTGCACCTGGGAGTTATTTTTTCGAATGTTTTATTAGAATTTTATTTATTTAAAAATTAAGCGAAATTTTGGCGTATTTCTGCTATAACTTCCGAAAATATTACCTCACAAAAAAGTTTTTATATGAAGTTAAAGATCAAAAAGATCTTTTAAATGATACCAATGTTTTAACCTTAAAATTCAATTTCTACTTTTAATGAATTTTTAAATAAATATTTTAACTATATTTTCAACAATTTTTTTTTTGTACAAAATAAAAATAAAATTTAAGCTGCACGAGCACGTTTCGCATTCATGGGAAAAAATAGCTTTTTTCTAAGTGTTGCCATCACATTGATTAAAGCTCCAATTAAAAATAAATTAAATCTTTTTGAAAATTAAATCGTCTGTAGGAAATGAAACAAATAATAAGTATTATTTTTTTTCTAAAAAATAAATTCAAGAAAAATTATTTTATGATCTTTTACACTCTCTATATTATTAATCCAATAAATCAGTTTTATTTTAAGGCAAGTTTTGTTTAATATCAACAGGATATCCATTCAAATCAGGGCCACACAGCTGATTTGTAAACCTTTAGTAAGACACAGATCTGCTAAAATGGTCTAAATGGAAAATGATTATATTTTATGTAACTTGATTCAATAAATGCTCTAATAAATAACGAATTTTTGATTTTACATAAAGCTTCTGCTGTGGAAATCACGATTAACAAAATGTTCTTGAAACACTAATATTTTAAATAAAAAAGAGTTAATTTCCAATCAACTAAATCAATCACTTAAACTGACAGATTTATGAAAATTTGAATATCACTATTCTATAAAAAAAGGATAATTTTAGATTTTCCATCGATCATTTCACAGGAAATGCGCCAATCATCGCGCAGGTTTCACAAGATTAATTGGTCTAAGATTATGAAAATGTTGAGTTTTTCTAAATTTTGAAAGCAAAACTAAAAACTGAATTTTATGCTGAATCCGAGAAACTTTCGTTGAAATATTCTTTGAGATATTACATAAATTATGAAAAATATTTTGTAGTTCACATAAGACTTATATACCGAGCGATTCTGTTTGCAATACTCATATTCAATAATAATAATAATAAATAAATAGCAATAAAGATGATAAATAAAATAAAACGCTTGGTTTTATTAAAAAATATCTTTATATTAATTGCAATTTCATCATTTCCACTTTAAATTAAAATTGAAGTTTTACTGGAAATGACAACAAATTAGCAAAATATATATAGTAAATTGAAAGAAACGATCTAAACAACAGTATAAGTTTGGTATGACTATCAAAATTTGAAGATTAAAAATGTTTTGTTTGAGAATCTATTAAGAGACCAGTTACTTAAAATATTTAATTGAAAATTGTAGTGAGCGGTAATACTGGCGAATCGGCTGGTCGCCAAAGGCGGCTAGTATTTGAATAAATTATGAAGCATGTCAATATTTCTATACTTTGTTCACAATAATTCTTACTTTTAAAGTTCGTTCGTTTTAAATTGAAAAACAAACTTTGCTTTAATATTCAGAAATAGAAATTTATTCCAAGTAATATTTTTCCAAAAATCATTTTAAACTGGGTACCAATAATCCAAGTTTTGGGTATTAAAAATCTAGGAAGCAACTTCATTTTAAGAATTAACTTATTTCACTAAAAATTACAGTAATAACTGCAACTGAATTTTTATACTTTCTTTGACAATCTACATTCGATTTTAAAAAGAAAGTTTTTTAACATTTGGTCTGATTCATTTCACGTAGTTTTCATTTAATTAGAATACACTTCATTCTGTTAGCGTAAGACATTGTTCAGTTATCAAGTTCAATAAGTTAATAATTATTTCTATTGATTTTAACATTGTTTAAAATTTTTCTGAGAGTTAAATAATAATGTCAAAATTTGCAACCAATATCAGTGAGGAATACTTCAATTAAGATTATATTCTGAATTATTCATTTTCTATTATTGATTGTCGTTCCACTGGATACTTCTTATCATCTGATACTAGAAAAACAACAAATGATTGAAAATAATTATTTATTGTAACTGAAATTAAGTATAAAGCGCTCAATTACCTTTACTTAAGTTAAAAAAAAAAATTAAGTGAATCATTTTGGAACTAAATTACAGAGATTGTTTCTCCACCCTCACTGAAAAATTTCTGCTACCCCCGCTAATGCGAGATCGCCGCCTTCAAGTATCTCGTAATAAACTGGAAAGGCATCCTTTTTGACAAGATAAATATTTGGCTACAATCGCGGAATAATTCGGTTCTTCGCACAGATGCTAGAGACCATCACCTCCTTCCTGGAGACACAAAATCAATTGTCGAATTTATAGCAGCCTTGTTCCTAGAGTAATCCATTTTTTACAAAAAAATTTTCTTCACCATTTTTATTTCTTAAAAAAAAAAAAGAAAGAAAGAAAAGAAAAGAGAAGAACAATTGAAAAGCAAAAATTGTTAGGAAAAATAAAACCTGGTATATCATGCGTGTAGTTATTTATAAATTTCTAAGATGGGTTTATGGGGGGAAAAAAAAGTAAGCAGAAGGTTCATCAGTGAAGCGTGCGTTGTACTGTGAAGAAACCCTCGTCCATAACCCATTAGTTACATCACCTAGAAAGTCCCCACGATATGCCTGCCAATACTAATTCTTACCAGAAGTAGAACGAGTTATTCCTCGTCCTCCCCCTCCCCCGCAAAAAAATCGTAGATATTGGGTAAGGCAGAAAATACCTTGCATGGCATTGGCCCATAATAATCATGAAATATCAACCTTTGGCATACATTTGGCATCCTTACTGAATCTATCTTCTGATCATTGGCGATTCATCCCTGGCATGCGGTCAATAGTATTCAAAAATCGAATTTGTGTTTTAGGCGCGTTCTTTCCAACCGATTGAAAACAAAACCTGACACTATTTGTAATTACAAAATAACCTAATAAATTCGATATATTTATGTCATAGCGTTTTCGAATCATCGTGTTTACATGCTTCTGAAAATACAGACCCATAGGTATTCAATCCCTCGTTGGATTTAGCTCAAAATTTGACAAGTGTCTATCTCATAGATAAATCTGTGTACCGATTTTTATCCCTCTAGCTTTCTTTGTTTTGTAGTAATTACGCTAACTTACATTCGGAAAAATGGACAGACAGACATCCTTCGAATGGATTTTGTACAAGATTCGATGGACAAACATAATGCCAAAAAAGTGCTTTTCGAAGGTCTGAAACGTGGAGATTCGTCGAAACCTATGAATCAATCAAATGAAACCGATGTCAAGGAAATTAGAACAGATGTTTTGCAGAAAGCAGTTGTGAACTTCTATTCCAGACTTCACCATGCCATTTATTCGAATGGCCGACATTTCGAAAATCTGATGTATTGAAAGTTCTCAATAAACATTGATTTTCACTTGGTTGAAGTTTTCATGATACAAGATTCACACCTTAATTAGACTATGACGATATATTTGAGGACCCCACATGTTATATACATCAAAATACTCGTCATTACGTGTTATATTCGAATCTGTAAATACTAGACGTTGTATATCTTGTGGGACACCCTGTACATTTTGGGCAAGCACACGCACGCATATGCAGGGTGTACCAAGAAAAATGGAGCAAATTTCTTAAACTATTGCAATTATATTATAATATATACTTTCATTTGCAAAACTTCATAAAATAAGACATCATGGTTTTTGCAAGGGAAGGAGATAATAAAAAGTTTAAAAAATGTTACATTTTTATACTTTCCGCATAGCGAAAAAGTACCAATTATTAAAATATTTTTCTTTTTAACCAGCTATGCACATACATCTTCTATCAGCAAAATTTGCTGAGATACTAAAAATAATTTACTGATTATGAAATCAGTAAATTACTTTATGAAAAATTATTAAAAGACCCATAAATTTTGTAGATAGAAACGTGAAACCTTATTATAGGTATTTGTCTAAGTAAATAGAGAGAAATATTTTACCAACTGGCACTTTAACATATTTTTACATTAACTTTTTTGGGCATATATAAAAATTTAATTTTTTTACCATCAACCTCTACAGAAACCAAAGTGATTTTCATACCGTTTTTTAATGAAAGCTTACTCTATTTAATGAATGTAATTGGAAGTATATATTTAGGTGCAATATTTAGGGAAATAAAAGTTTGTTTCACTTTTTTGAGACATCCTGTACATATATCAACATAAAAATATAATTCGAAATAGCACGATGAATATATTATTTTTCACTTGCGTCGATATTCAGCATGCATTAAGAGTAAATGTTAAATTAAAATGCTTTTATTGTGTTAAGGCAAAAAGCAACTTTTTAAATAGTGCTTAAAACATATACGTTATAATAGGAGTAGGTTATAAATGGGATTAAGCTTTAGTAACAACATATAGCAACGTGTATATGTATACTTTAATTGCAGCTGCCTCTCTCAATACTATTTCTTGAGAAAGAATCTTATCGATGCAAAGTAAATTATGAACTGATTGTGCACATGAAGCTACTTATTTCATGGTCAGCAAGGAAAAAGATTATTGATATCCTCATTTTGTCCGTACACGATGTCTAACTTCATTAACAAGTCCCAATGTTTTTGTTGTTAAAAGTTTCACACCAATATTTTTACTTGCATTGAACTGTAAATGAAACACATTCACAGTTAATATTTCAAATGGCCTTTTCTCCAAATTCAAAATTTTTCGTGGGTTCATTTTCATTCTTTAAAAATGTGAAAACTTTTTCACAATTTACAAGAGGTTTTTAGTTTATGATTGACGAGTATGATAAAATTGTGCCTTTCAATAAGCGTTCCGTTGTTAAGAATCTTTTTAAATAAAGTGAATACGTTTAACAAAATATTAAATGTATCTTAAATCTTATTCACTGATTTGTGTAATATATGTTTAGTAAATCGTTTGAAAAATTTAAAAATTAAATATTGGCAATTTGAAAAAAAAAATAGTGGGTATTATAAAAATTAAAAATGCTCAATTAAAAAGATAGTTCAAAATAACCTTTGTTCAAATGAATAGTGTTCTAAAATAAAGGTTAGGATACAATTTTATCAAAGATATCTTTACAATATTTAAAAAAATGATAATAAGTTACTGCATCGATTTAGACACTGCAGCATTTCATAAATAACTATCATGGCAGAACACAAAAAATTAATTGTTATACATAACAGATCAAAATTTCTATAAAAAAATCCCCAGTTTTTAAAATTTCTTTTTATTGAATATTATTTAAAATGATTACAAATTCATTCTAGAGAAATACTTTGAAAGAAACAAAGAGAGATGAGTCAAAAAATTTACTCGAGAAAAATTACTTTATGCAATAATAGTTTTATTAGCGTTTCATTATCGAAATTTTCACTTAAGTTTTTTAATTCTTAGAATTTAAATACATGGAAAAAATTGTGGAAAATGCGCTTAATTAGAAGGTTGAAATAAGAAAATTGTTAAAAATTTATGTTTAAAAAACCTAATTTATTAAAAGATTAGAGAATCCATTGTTAAAGGATTCGAGCGAATGATTGAGAAAATTATTCGAGGAAGGAATGTGGTCCTTAAATAGAAAAGTTACCTCATTATTTTACCTCAACTTCAAAAGTTTTATGCGAACCGAATTTGAATAAAAAGGTATTTATACTTTAAATTAATCGCCATATTTTAAGAGAAATAGCAACTCTGCACAATGTCATTCTATCCTCAATTACAATAAATAATTTGTATTTAACAATGACCGATTAATAAATTAAAAATATTTCTTACTCGATTTGATATAATGAAATTCCACACTAAATGGCAGACAGAAAAATAAGAATAAAGAATCAATGCCATCACAGATGTTAAAACCTTCATGCATAACAAGCAAAATGTAAAAAATAAAGACAGCAGTGAGTGTTAAATAAAATAAGAAGCAATGAAAGTGTCCATCAAATGTGGCTAAAAACAATGCAGTAAAGAAAGTAGTTTAGGATATCGAATATGTGATATAAATTTTGTACGTAATAGATTCGAATTAATATAAAAAAAATATGCATCTTAAAGAATGATAAACTGCATCTCATGATAAATGCAAGCGATTTCAACGGAAAAACACAGCTTAGGAGGGGGATTTTGAAGATTAGAGTAGTCGTGTTTTACTTGAAAACGAATAACCTCTCACTCTCTCTCTGTATATATATATATATAGGGTGATTGAAATTAAAGTATCACTGTTTGGGACGTCCTGGCGAGATAACCAATTGACGTAACGTCTTCATAATTGAAAGACATACATTTCAGGCCAGGGAAAATTGATTGGTGCAATAAAAAAAAATTAGTTCCTAAAACGTTACTAGGGGAAATGTGGCATTGCGATTGGTTTAAGGTAATGAATATGAAACATGATACCAACAATAAAGGACAGAATATGAGGTATCTACAAGGGGTGATCAAATGAAAAGGTACGAAACGTCGTAACAACGACACCGTTAACATATTTGCCTATGCCGCTATGGGAGAGCGTAGCGAGACGTCTAGTGATGCGATTGGGGTCTCCGGTGTAGATTGGAGGCATGCACAGGCTGTTATTAAGAGCGCTGTCCAACTGACGTGGCAGTGCGTGTGAAGACATGATGGCGTTCACATTGCAAAATTTGACGATTGAGGAGCAGTGCGGCGTTATCAGATTTCAGACAGCGGATGATGTTAACACTCGCCGCTATTAATCGCTAGATTGCCACCGCATACGGTTAAGACTGTGTGTCGGACAAGTCAGTGCCCGTTTTCGCGCAGGCCGTGAGAGTTTGATTGATGATCCGAGAACAAGCCAGGCAAACACAGTCATCATGTGTTTGGTCCCCTGAAAAAGCATCTGAAAGGGAAGCGCTTCAACTCGGACAGCGAACTCAAGGACGCTGTGAAGGACTGGGTCTCGTCGCGGCCACAGGAATTCTGGAAATAATTCCTTCCCTTCGGCTCGTTAATCAAAGGGATCGTTGTGCGCAAGGCTATGGTGTATATTTTGATTAAAGTCTTCATTTATACGCACAGTGTCGTTTCGTACCTTTTCATTTGAACACCTCTTGTATAAATAACTTCATTATTGCATTACTAACCCACAAATTTAGTTAACTAGATGAAAATTCGAATATTCGACATTGCGAGCTGTACTGGAGACAAAAAATTTGCATAAAAGGTGAACAAAAGGTTGTTCATAACAGATAAAAAGCTGCATACAGCTTTCGAACATTCTTAGGCCACGACGATGGTTTCTTTCTTTGCCGGAGCTGCGTGCTACTAAAGTCATTTTACCGAAACATCAATAATTCTGCCAAAGCGCTTCGTTTATACTAAAGGCATAAATCTTCGCACACGGGTCCAGTGACATCTTGCGCCCTGTGGCGAATGTTCACACTTTTCGAGGAAACAGGCAGCTTTGCTATTAAAACAGGCCATGGACTTAAAACACGGATATCGCCGGTGATTGAAGACATTTCAACTTCAATCGTTTAGCAGGCCAATTCGAACACAGCAGGGACATCTAGTGCTCGCGCTGTATCAAGGCAATTGGAGTTGCCATATATTACAGTTTGGAGATACATGCGGATAGCACTCGAAGTTTATCCGTATAAAATAAATCTCTTGTAAGAGTTAAAACTAGTCGATAACGATGTGCGTGAAATGTTTGCTTTACCTTTATTGGCGCGGATGAAGGTGGAAGAGAAATGGCCGTGGAATATCCTATCGACCGATGAGGCTCGCTTTCACATGTGTGGAACAGTAAGTACTCAAAACTGCCGTACCTGGTCCACAGCAATCCTCATCAAGTTCTACAAATACCCTTACATTTATCGCATGTTATTGTTTGGATCAGCTTTACTGCGACCTTTTTTACTGGGCTATTTTTCTTCAGGAAAATCACTCCGCAGAACCAACGGCCTATTTTGTAACGGAAGTTCGTTATCGAGATATGTTGCAAACTTTTTTGTCATTTTAGAAGTCCATCAACGTAGATGCCTCACTACAACGATATTCGAACAAGATGATGCTCCTACTCACGGAGTACATGTGGTTCAACAATTGATGTGATGTCATTTTACTGAAGATCGCATTATCAATCGTGAATTTCCTACAAGATGGCCACCACGTTCACCTGACCTAACCCATTGTGATTTTTTTCGTTGAGGTTACTTCAAAGATGAAGTTTACCGAGGAAATATAGGAAGTCTGGCGGATTTGAAGAATCAGATCCTCTTGAACGTACGCAACATCGGACTCGATCTGTTACATGCCGCTGTGAATCATATTATAAGGCGGTGTAACTTGTTAACCCTGAAGCAAGGAGGGCACATTGAAAACCATCTGCGAAAATTTTGTTTGTTAGATTTAAATTTCTGTAGTAACGGAAGTTTGTGCTGGTTAGTAAAGTTCATTACATTTTATCTCGTATTCTGACCTTTATTGTTGGTGTTATGTTTATTCATTATCTTGAACCAATCGCAACGCCGTATTTTACCCAGCGACCTTTACTTAACTATTTTTTTATCGTACCAATCAATTTACCATGGGCTGAAATGTATATCCTCCAAATATGAAGGCGTTACGATAATTAGTTATTTTTGCTAGAGCGTTTCAAATAAGGATACTTAAATTTGAATTATCCTACACTCATTTCATTCGTATGCTAGCAAGCTTGCAGAAATAAAAAGATTCTTGATATCATCCTTGTTAATGGTGTGGACGATATAAATTTTGTGGTAAGCAACCTGACTGAAATTTTAAATAGACTTATTGTTGCCAAACACAATAGAGGAATTGTCAAAATTCTGCACAAAAGATCTCTGGAAATGGTTTTAGTTTATGCAGTCCAGCCTAGTATAGACAATACGTTAAAACAAAAGATTAATGAAATACAACGTTAAGTTTCATTATCAATTACAGGGGCGTTTCGCAAAACATTTACAACTCTACAAATAATAAAATGGTTTGAATCAGTATATATGATATGTGTTATCAAAACCGCTTGTTATTGGATCAAAAAATCTCTCCCACACCCAAAGACATCAATACTTTTGGCGAAATAATTGAAGGTTCTAAAATGAAAATAAATGGATCGGCAAGATTGAAAAAGTGCATTGCGATATTTCTGTAATGATAATTCCGAACAGAAATAATAAGTAACAGCGGCAGTATCGAATTCTGAGGACACTGAAAATCACACGCTCAAGTGCATCTTACACGTTTTTCAATTCAGAGAATAATTTAGTAAAAGGTCTCACAACACTGGGCTAAAGACCACATTGGCATCAAATGTGATGATAAGACAATCAAAGCAGTTTCAATTAAACTTTCAACAGACTCTCGCCCAGACAGAACAATCGAAACTCGCCTTCGTAAAATTAACATCGATGAAAGTAAAAAGGGCAGCTTCATCTTTAATGTCTTTTCTCAAGTAAAAAGAAACAGATGCATTCATAATAAATATTTAACCCAATTAATGAAATTGTATAGATTTTTCCTGCATTACCTTAAAAGATCCAGCTTGAGAAACTGTAGTTGTAGATGTGGTAATGAATATATGACAGCCAACACTACATTTTCCATCGCCCTATTCTTCATCCATTGAGAAAACTTATTAAACCTCAACAAAATGTTTCCCAAATTTTATCAAATAATAAATTGACTTTAGAAGCCCAAACTATCTTAGATTTCCCATATTACAATGAAAGCAGGGTTTACTAAATGGAATAATAATACACTCACTTCTGTTTTGGACTTTGGGGCCATATGCTATTTTACTACAGAGACAATAGGATTTCTTGTTGCTTATATCTTAACTTTTTACATTCCGTTTAGTGATTTCAAGAGTAAAAGTTTTTCTAACAATAGCAGACTTTACCACTTCTTGAGATATGCTACTTCTCGAGTTTTCCAAATTACACATAGGGAAAGAGAAGTAAAACTGATCATTGTTTTGTGGGTATAAGGAAAAATCAACTTCTCCTCTAGTCTTTTGTTCCCGAGTTCCACTTAGACTGAGCCAATGTGCATAATTATTTATTCTGGTTTTAATTTTCCTCTTTACTTTAAAACTTTTTTCATTTTCTTCTTGTTAATTTTTCAATTTCTTAAGATTAAAATGCAAATTGTTAGGAAAATTTTATTGCTTAATAAATATGTTTGAACGATACTGTTATTGCATAATATTAGGTAGGCTGAAATTGTTTGTGGCATCCGTCAAGTTTTCTTCTTATGCTTTTCTTGTTTAAATTTTTAATTTGTTTGGATCTCTTCAGCTTTCTTTGCACATGAACTTTTCTTTTTTGGAAGGTTAGTCCTTTGATAAAAATTTTAATTATGAGTTTTTTTATCCGTGTGCTGCTACTTTTGACAAACAACTGCCATCTTCAGCCTTACTGCAATATATTTTTGGTTGTAATTGAAAAAGAAATAAACGAATCGGCAGTAGTTTCCAAATACTATCGATCACAAGCAATTTCCTCAGAAACACATATACAGGGTGATTACATTAAACTTCTCCTATAAACAGAATCATACAACGCAAACGGATTGCAATGAAATTTGATGTACTATACATGAGACTATACATGAGATGCGCTCACAGAGTTTCGAAAAAAAAAAGAAGAAAAAAATTAGTTCCAAAATGTCCACCAGTGGGAGCCGTTTCCGGAAAAACATTAAATTTAACATAATAAACGACCCAAACGGAATACAGAAACAATATTAACTATCCAGAACAAGAATTATGAGTAATAAATTGTAAAACCGGGAAAAGCTGTCAGTTGTAGGAAAACATGTCGAGATTTGCATGCTTGCGAAGAAGAGGAAACTTTATACAAAACTGGTTTGGCTACGAAACGTTTGGAGTCGTTCTCATGTTTTATCTTGATGTTTCCAGCTGTAATGATGACGATATCTTGTTGCGACGTTGAGCGACTTAAACGCTTCAGGCAACGGATCAGTTACGATCTACTGCTGAACACATTGTCCATCGACTTGAAATTTTGCAAGTAAATAAAGGTGGTCACATGGAGCACCTTTCCCTATGTCGTCCTGGACACGATTAACAACTGCTGCTCTTATGAAATTTCGTCCTATTCTGTTCTTGTTTCCAATGTTCATAGCTTCCAATGGGTTCTCGTCCAAATCTGTTCTTGTTTCTGCAAACTTACCTGTTTTTTACCCGTCAAACAGCATACTGTTATTTTTTCCTTATCTTTATTTAATGTGGTTCGATGACAAAGTGATCAGAAACTAGTCAATAAATTTTAATATTGTTTCTGTATTCCGCTTTGATCGTTTATTGAGTTAAAATTAATGTTTTTCCGGCAAAGGCGCCTTCAGATGGAAATTTTGGAACTAACTTTTTTCTTCCAAACTCTGTGAGCGCATCTCGTGTATAGTCTATACACCAAATTTCGTTGCAATCCGTTCACCCGTTTGCGTTGAATGATTCTGTTTATAGGGGAAGTTGAATTATAACCACTCTGTATTTAAATATTGAAATTTACCTTTCCAAAACGATGCATTATAAAAGCATGTTATTTATTAACAATACAACATTGCCACATATTTGCTTAGTGTGCATGTAATATTCTTTTAGAGAAAGAAAGCAGAAAAAACTTAAAAACAGCCAGTTTAGATGATATGCATAAATATTTGAGCATGCTTTCAACTACAACTACTTGGATCTCCTACGCTTTTTTTTCATGTAGAATCGTCTGTGTTTCTTACTGGATTCTTCCGGGGAGACGGGCTTGTCTTCGAACATTTCTTCCATTCTGCTGCTGCAAGTGACGGGACGATAGCGACTGACGGGAGAATGTTGCGATTCCTGCGAGGAAAAAAAAATGTGCATTTTCACTTCAATTCAATTACTCTAAATCAAAATCTAAATCAGTAATACGAGAGTTATTAGAGTGTACGAAAAGTTTCCTTCTCATCGCTCTATGAATAGCCTTATCTATTAGCCGTCTATGTCGTCGGTTTCAGTCGTCCCAGAGCTACCACACCCCAAAAAAGTTCTTTTGTCCATTTGGTGGGATTGGAAAGGCGTCATTTTCTATGATCTCTTTCCTCAAGGTGGAACAATAAATTCAACGAAATGCTGTCATCAACAGAATCAACTAAAAGCTGCCATAGCAAAAAAAAAAAAACAGCCGAAATTAATGAACCGACGAGGCGTTGTTTTTCAACATGACAAAACGAGACCTCATATTGCATTTGTCGTGATAGAGAAGCTCTTACAGTTTTATTGGGGTGTTTTACCGCACCTGCCTACTCTCCAGATCTGATTATTACTTCTTTCTGTACTTAAAAAATACTCTTCGCGATAAGCGCTTTAAATCCGCATGGAAAACAAAAGCGCACCTCTAGGATTATTTCTTGTCCAAAACACAACAATTTTGGAAAGAAGGCATAATGAGGCTTCCTGAGAGATGGAAGAAGATAATAGAGCAAGAGAGTTCTTATATAACAAACTAAATAACATCTAAAACAGTAAATATTGTGTATTTATTTCATATTAGAAATAGGAAAGAAACTTATGGTGAACCCTAATACTTTGACGCGAACCTCGTTCTGATATGTTCCTGCAATTGGATGAAGTAACTGACTTTGCGTCAATTGCGCATCCAGAAAACGCTCTTCTTATCTGTAAGAAGAATGCCTTCACTGTTAGAAATATTTTTTCTTTAAATTTTTCAGATCTGGTAGATGTGAAATGAAACTCATTCAAATTTCTCATTTTTTTCATAATTCGTAGTTTTTGCTCCTATTTTAAAACATAAATTAAATTCTCTTTCAATTAATTAGAAATTTCACATAATTAAATTAATATCTGTTACTGTTTATACTTAAACTATTTGTTTTCTTTATCATTAAAAGAATATACTGCATAGTTTTGAATTAGCAAGCATGGAAATTATTCTATATTGAACGTATAATAAACCCTAAAAAATGTATGTAATGTAAAACATATATAATGTTCATTGAATGTACAGCAAGAATCTATGAATGTGTTAAACTATTTTTTTAAATGACGCTTAAGGTAAAAAATAGCAAAATTTATAAACAGTGAAGAAGCAGTTTCATTCAGTGTGAGGAAATCTTGTGATTTTCGTTGAGCAATAACGAAAATGTACTTCTTTTTATATTTCTATCGAAGGACCTCATTCGCTGGTAATCTCCTTTTTCTTCCTTGCAATCAATCAATAGGGGGGGGGGGGAGGTGGAACTTTAGGCAATCCAATGTCATCTCTAGGAGAGTGATAATTCAAAATATTTCTTTCAGATTAATTAATAAGTACAGCAATATGTTAAGCAGTATTATTAGAGCTAATCTTAAAAGAATAAGTATATATTTAGAGGCATACCTATACAAAATACCGCCCAAAAATATTAAAACAGAGCCCTTTTCTCTTTTAGCATTTCGTATAGATAGAGAAAGTATTCTAATAGTCAAAAATTACGAACGAATATCCGCGCTTCATGCCATCCTGAATTCGAAAAACGCATTTGTGGCATTGCCTGTCAGTGAAGACAAGTCAAAAACACTAAATAGATCAAATTCGATATATAAAGTTAAGATCAAATTTATAGATTTCTATCAAACTTTGAATAAAATCCATCCAGAGAAATCTGCCTGTTTAAATGCAAGAGAACTCTAAAACCACGAAACGTAAAGAACTAAATAGGACAGCATTTGGAAACCAAGTTAGCCTCTAAAATGCAGATTTGTATCAAATTCTCCAAAAGGTTGATCGTTTGTCCATCTGCACTTCTGCACGTATGTAAACTCAAGGATTCGTAGATGAAATGACTTAAATAAATGAAATTCGGTATGTGAAACAACTTGTGTTCCTTGTCAAATTTTACTTACAATTACTCTGAAAAAAAGCAGGTAAAATAGATATTCGCACAACAAGTTCAGTAAAGAGGATAGATTCTCGCCAAATATCTATATTTCGTAAACATTGTCAAAGCCACACAAGGCACTCGTGGCCTTACACAAGTTTTAAAATTTTAAGTGGGGGAATAGGGACTTTTACTGGAGAGATCACTACCACTGGTTTTAAGAGCAATCCTCACATTTCACTGGTCGTTCTATATCAATGTCCACATTTATATGACTCTATGGTTAATGTCCTTTACGAAATTTGTGAAGGAAACGATTTGAATTCTGGCAATTTCCAGATATCCCAAGATGAGAAGAGACGCCCATATTAACTCTGAGGAATCTCCGGAATGAGAATTTAAAAAATAATTCATACCTTTCTCTTAATTGAAAATAATTTAGTCCTCCATTTCACTCCCTCCCCCCTTAACAATGGCGCTCAGGGCATATGCACCTCCATCACTATGTACACTGTCTGATGTAGGTAATAATAAACTTTCTTTGGAAAGCCCATGATTTAATAATAATAACGCAATAATAAGTTTAAAAAATTCATTTTCATATGACAATTGTCTTTCTAGGCAAATGATGCATTTTTCTTCTGGGCGAACAATTAATATAAAATATAAATAACATAGTAAAGTGGCATAAAATAGTTTCGTGGCAATTAATTTTTCTGTTTCTCTGCACGAAAAAGATTATTCATTTGAGTGAGACCATTCCTACAGTCGCCAAGTTTTGGCTCGAAAGGTTTAGTTCAATTTTCTATCAGATTTTAAAAAATTATTATCTGACAGAATTGGATTTCAGCAGATTTAAAAAATTTTTTTGCTAGTCTGCACGTTTACGAGGAACTATGAGTTTTAAAAACAATTCAATGTAACTAATAATCTTATTTTAATTAAAAAATAAAATATCAGAGAATAAAAAAATTTCGAAAATTATGATACTTTGTATAAAATATTTTAAATTTGTTTATTATATATTTGGAAAACGAATTTATCTAGGCGTACTTCGGGATTCTATCGGTTTCCATTATTATTATTTACATACCTTATACCAAACAGCTGATTTTTTTTTTTGTATGATGATGAAGACTTCTTTTATGAATCTTCAAATTTTACTCAGCAGACAGAAGCAAAGGAAAGTTTTCTTAACAATTTATGAAATAGTTCATTATTTCTATTAATAACAAACACAGACATTTTCATCCGAAGTAAAGAGTGAAATGAAACGGATTTTTTTTAAACAATAGAAAATGAACTTCGCTTCAGAGAAAGAATTAGAATGGAATGCTTTTCCCAAAGACTACCTACCTTCCTGTTGTGTCCTCTGAACTGCCTTTCCGAGTAGTCTTCTTGATCGGCTGCTTCCCTTTTGGTGCTGGGTTTGTACCAGTGGCTGCTTGTGGCGGTGGGGGTCTGGCTTCGCTCTCCCTCCCCCACCTTTTTCTCTTGCTTGGAATAAGGAGAGTAACCTGAAAACGGAAATCGCATTACCGTTATGTTATGTTGCAAAAATGTCTTCATTATTTCTTATACAAGAACCAAATGTAAAGGCGGACATGGCGATGGAAAGACAAGAGGTAACTGGTGAAAAAATGTTGCTTGGTTAAGTTTTTTATCATAAAAGCCAAATCTGGCCATGCTGCGCCAATCAAATGGTAAAAATTAAATTCAATATTAAAAGATTTTTTAATTTAGGCAAAAGTAAAGTTACAAAAAAATCTAAATGTATAAAAACGGCGCCTTAAAAACTTTCAAGAAAAAAAGTAAAAGTGCACTAATTACAGACAAATAAAAAAATAATTTGAAATGGGTAAGAAACCTACATAAAATTCAACAAACCAATGTGTGTAAAAATTTAAAAATATTAGGGTGAGGACTGTCACCCACTAGTTCTATGGAAACTGCATTAAAAACCCGTAACCGTTGATTATTAAAAACAGGACAATCAATTAAAACATGACGTACACTTAAAACTGTATGGCATACCGTATGTGTTTGACATGGTTCATTAAATAAAAGGTGTTTGTGGTTGAAGCGAGTATGGCCAATGCAGAGCCGACTTCATTTAACATTGAGCCCACGCACTGCGATGGTAAGACAAAAACAAATCATTGGCTCGAGCGAATGCAGCTTGTTGGAAGTCTGCTGATACCGAGATCGTTGTCACAACATGCAGACATGACGAGCAAAAAATGCCTTTGCATCGCCTTGTGGAAGTTCTCACTGAAGAAAAGAGCTTCCTGCTTTTGCTGCAGCATTCGCTCTCGCATTTCCCGGTATTCTGACATGACTCGGAACCCAGCAAAACAAAATTTTAAAACCTCTGTTTTCGAGGGTGCGAAGAAAAACCAGGATTTCTAAAGCAACTGAATGTATTAGATTACTAAAATTGGGCTGGCGAAAGAAAGGAAATTCACTGTTGCGAGAACTGGATTGATACTGGGTGAAATTCAGAGCAGCTGAAAGTCCGTCGGGCTCTCAGAAGTAACATAGTGCTTTATCTTTAAATGCAGGGCAATTCAGAATAATTTCGCCAAAAGTACCAGTGATGATAGCTACCCTTCAAAAAACGATGGGGAACTAAAATGAAGCGCAATGTAGAAGAAAGCTTGAAAATTTGCTTGCTATGTAATTATTGTCATTTGTGGCTATCCTTGATGCCCACAGACGACCGTGAACACTTATGAAGCATGTCCAATGGGTCATATGCATGTTTACGATCATGCCTTCGCTTAGCTGGAAGCTCTGTCTCATTGCTTTTTTGTATGCAACAAGAAAGGAGCTAAAGGAACCTATAAAGAATAGTTGACGAGGTAGCAAAATGTCTCCCTCTCCCTCATCTGACTAAAGAATATCGCTTGGATAATTATTTTGTACTCAAAATAAGCATTCCGCAGTCTTTTGCATTCTGCTTTCCTTCTATTAGGGTGCTCCATAAGTTTCTTTCCTATTTCTAATATGAAATTAATACACAATGTTTACTGTTTAAGATATTATCTATTTTATTATATAAGAACTCTTTTGCTCTATTACCTTCTATTATTTGGACACCCTAATAATATAGTTTACAAGGATTTTATAGCCCATTTTCAATCGGTACAATTGCTTTCAATAATTTTGTATAAAAAGTGTAACTAAATATTTACTCTAGTGGCATATTTACCACGGAATGTTGATCATCCTTTACAATACAAAAGAATTTGGGAACGGCATAGATATCAGTTTTCTATTCTAGTCTAATACGTTTTTGTTCTAGTTTATTTTTCCTTTGGTTACTTTCAGTTTAAAAAATATCCACGCTATTCACCATTCCATCTCTAAAAGTAGCTTTAAACGTTATAAGCCTTATTTCCTCTTCTAAAAGTCCTCACTCTAAAGAGAACACATTACATAAATTGTATTACTTCCAACAATTCCGCTATCAAAGCTGAGCTGAACAAACGAAATGCGGAGATCATTTTATATAACTCACATGAGGAAAGTTTGTAAAAACTTATGCAGGAGCATAGACGCTAGAGCTCTAATTTCAAAATTATAGCGCCCTGCTCAGCTTTCAGCGAAACCCAGCAGCAAGCTTAGTATTATAATACCATCCTTGACTCTCATGGTGGGGCCCATCATGTTAACAAAATCGCTGCAAATAAACCGGGCAGAATTCTAGAAAAATATGAGTGTGCTGAGCTTTATAAAAAAGATCAGAAAAAGAATCCGTGAGTTGGTTTATAATTGTCGCACCTGAATGACGGGCAATCCTATATTTTTGCGACGAAATTTCGCTGAAGGAAATGAATGTTGCTTCTGTGAGTACCGTCTCCGGGTCCAGATGAGAAGAAAGCAGATTGAATAATATGCAATATCGTGAAGAGCAACTGTATAAGATCTATATATGCTTGATGAATTCTCAATCCAACGAGTATAATGTGGTCAGTTCATGTCCAAATCATTTTTAAAATGTCGAAATCATGCACAGAAACAATCATCCATTTCCACGTCAGCTTACTTTCAGTCTTGCTATTTGCCCTTAATATAGAATAGGGGGCAAGTAAAAGGTAATAAGCTGGGAATGGGAATGATTCAGACTGATCTGAAATCCTGCAGTCGTTACTCCTCATATGGGAAACTGAATTTTCTTGTTGGCACTGATTGCTTACTTTAATACTTAATATTTTAATTTGATAATATGGCTGTATTTCTCATATAAGAATTTTATATTTTTTTCGGTATTTTTCATGAATTCTTTAATTATTTTTATTAATTGCTACATTGGATTCTTTTATTATTACTTAGTTGTTCAAATTTGCTTAATTTATATAAGTGTATCGAATTCAAGCTAAATTTGTTTATTAAATTATTTTTAAGCTTTATATGTTAGCTGATAAGTATGTATGTCCGAGTCCGGCCTAGTCCTTCCCGTAATCAGGGCATCCCGGGTTCGGGCATGATTATTCTTTACCCTGTGTTCTATCTGTGAGATGTGTGAATGAGTCCCCCTATAAAAGGGGGTTGTGCAAGCGAGTGTGTGAGTATCATCTTCATATGAGCTAGAAGTCAATCTTCTGCCTTTGGGTGCTCAGAGGCCTTTATCCTCAGGAGCTATTGCACAAATTCGGCTTAAATCGCTCACTTCTTCAGAGGGATTGTCTATGGCAAGTGCCATAAGTATGTATACACCTGTTCATTAACAAATATGAACCTGTGTCTTACTCCAAAAAATCACAATACTATAAGTTTGACCAGTCACAAAATAAGGTCTGTTAAAGAGTTAAATGATAAACACCGACAGACATAATGCTCATATAAATAATGAATAATAAACGATGAATGAACAATTTAAATCCTCGTACTATCATTTGAAAGTCAAACTTCTTTTTTTAAAAGATTGGTGCCACAAGTTTTAAGATCAAGAAATTTAGTCGGTCCTCATTTTAGAGGCTTTAATTTCGGATGTCAAGAATGAGAACAGCAGACTTCAGGGAAGAAGGCTGAAAGTAAAAGATGAAGGCTACCTTCGTGCCCAGGAGACCGGTTGAAATCCTCTCTGTGCTGGGGCGATCTGGGCGAGTCGGGCATGGCCGGCGAATACAAGTGCGTGGGAGAGGGACCTTGCGCTGAGTCCGCAGGAGGAGTCATCACACTCGTTGAATCGTTGTTATCCGCTGAAAAAGACAAAATGTATCATAGTGACTAGATTGCTTTATGTGTTTTGCAAGAGTTCTTTAGTGTCCTTTAGCTGTGCTACGAAAAGCATAAATATTGAAAAATATACAAATGAATCAAACGTGCGAGTACAATGCATTGATATAAATGTAGAAAACGCTTAAAATAATAAAAAAGTAATACATATCCGAACATCTATGCATCGAAGAATGTTTGGTCTGGTGGTAAGGTCTCAGCTTCGGGATTGGAGGGGTCGAAATCTGATTTCACAAAAGAACCGCCATGTAAGCGGGTTTGGTACATGCCAAATTTCATCGGGGGGGGGGGCATATGTCCTGTCGTTGGTGTGGTGCGGAAATTTAGAGAGGGGTGTCATTGTATCAGAGTAAGCTTGCCTTCTTTAGACAGTGCATTAAAATGCCGCTAGTGCAGCATAAACACGCGACTTAAAATAGAAAGAGCGTGTGAATAAAAGATCGCGGCGCGTTGCAGTAAGCAAAGTCTGGTTCTGAGAGGTTTTCTTTTCATTCTTACGATACTTCAGTATCATATGGGATTATGAGATGAGTGTAACTTTAGAGTCCTATAAGAAGTTGTGCTGTGTAGTAAGCATAATACAAAGAGAAAGCAATTACGTAGATAAAACCATATATTATTTAAAACTTTTAAAAAAACTAAAAAAGAGAAAATAAGAAATTTTACCAAATAAATGATTCTGATTAGGTGAAGAGGTTCAGAAACAATTTCTTGGCATTAAAGTGTAATGTAAATGTTGACATTTATTTTATGGGAATATATGATAGTGACGTCACAGTCACATGGCAAACACTGTTGGTGTACAAGAAGCTAATACACATCATGACATCACAACTTTTTCTCTCCTGAAAGCAGTGCATTATGGGACTCAACAGAGTTATGAAGAATCAAAATGAATTCCAAATACTTCAATTCATGTAAAGAATATTATTACTGCGCTTCAAAACATTCCGGAATTTAATGTGTTACAGAAGAATGGGCCTGTTTATTCAATTCTTTCTTTTAATACTTATAACGTTTAGATTACACTTCTGCTATATATATATTTTTTTGATATTATAAGATATAGTTCATCAAAATCGATTAGCATGGCTTTTTAAACCATTTTAAAGTTAACAGTTTGGAAGCATTTACCTACCGCAATTCAAAGTAATTATTCGTCCTTTGCAATGATTCTCTCATTAAAGTAGAGGACTGTGCAGTCTTTTCTTCATTCATCAGAAAAGGAAAGAGTGCTGTAGTCTGCAATCGGGAATTTTTTTTTTCTTTTTGCCAGAAGATTTAATAAATGAGTTAAAGAAAAACATTGATTCTTCATTTTTTAAAAAACTTATTTTATGCGAAAAACGCTTCTATAAATGTGGAAAATCACCTTCCAACTGTATTAAAATTCATAATATGCATTATTTTGAAATATTCTATAAAACTGTTCATCTTGTTTCAAATTATATGTTCAAATTATTTATATATGTCGACCTTTCAACAATTCATAAACGGAATAATTAGCGAAATATTGAAAAAACACTTGAAAAAGTATTTAAATAATTTCTCACCAGCAGAAATATTTTATTTTATGCATACATATATTTATAAACGCCTTCTGATAGCACAAAACTATCTTTTAAATAATATTAAATACTGATTTGAATTACTAAAATTATAGGATTTTTTTATTTAAAATATTTTTTATATTATTTATGCTATTTTTTATATCAAGTTGCAATACATTTTAAATTGTTTCAATGATGTTAAAAAAGCTAAAATTCAGTATTTGGAAAGAAATAATTAATAACAGTTGTGACGATTTTATTAGATTTGATTCGTTAACGGACATTTACAACTTTTGAAATTCTAATTGAGACATTCGATGATGACCTATTTATATCATTTCATAATGGATGTATCTGCATTTAATTTTTGATTTTTTAAACAAATTATTTCTTTAAAAAATCAACATAACATTTTACATTATTTATAATAACATTTCTTAAGTTTAATCCATCATTTTTCAAAAGCAATAGCTTATTATATTTAGAAATTTCAATCGGAAATTGCTTTCATATCTATAGCTTTAATTCCAAATTATTACCATAAAATGCAACAGTAAAATTATTCCACATTTCAAATTTTGTTGATGTGTCCCAATCATTATGAGTAAGAATAAAAGTGACACATCTGGTTGCTAAGTCGACAAATTGAAAATTATAACAGAAATTATAAGCTTCCCATGAATCTGTGCTCAGCACGGAAGAACTTAAAGCAAGATTTCTGCTTTAGTTTTCAGGTAAACAGTAAACATAAACAGAATATTGGGAAAAACAATCTATTGCAACTATACACTGCATGTGGTTACGTACAGAGTTTACAATCAAGAAAATGATACAGCATGGCTCCGACGAATTGGCGGCCACTATAATTATAAAAAAAATATGCCCATTAAAATTTGAAATTTAAAAAAGTTTTTGCTAAGAGAACCATTAAAATTCATCGGCTCATAAAATAATGTATTAATACTTAGCTCAGCGAAGCAGCCGGCCTTAAAAAGGAGGTTTAAAATATTTTCGTGAAACGTGTAAACGACAAGTTTGTAATGATGGCGACTTTTTTTTCTCTTTAGCTTCAGAATACGCTAAAAATATCTATTCGAAAAGTATATTTTAATTTTGATCTAAAGATCCCAAAACACTTAACATTTGTGAGTTCAAAGGTTAATATAGACGAACTCGCAGCAAGAACTCAATACGTCAAAATTTATCAAAAACTTGTGAGCGATTGCAGTACTTCAGCACAATAAAGAAAGATCTTTTTTAATTAAAGAAAATTTATTTCTCAGAAAGTAATATTTTACGATCACTTTAAATATTTAAGCTGCACGCAGTGTCAAAAAGATGAGCCTTTACAACCTGGATTATCCAGAGAGAAATAATATGACAAAAAGAACTGACGCATTATAAAATAATTCAATATACCGACCCGAATCTCCGTAACTTTTCTTAACTGTAGCTCGCTTTGCTAATCGGCTGGACTTGAATTCATCGTCTGAACTGTCCGTGTTTTCTTTCTCACTAGCACTTTTGCCTGGGGAAAAAACATTTGAACAAATGAAATGTTATAGACAAATTTGAAAACATTTTCCAATAGAAATAAACATTGCTTTAGTTTCTTCTTTCTGAAAATTTGTACAATTTTTAATCGAAATTGAGTCCAGATTTCGACTATCGAAAATTATTTATATTTATAAAGAAAGTGTCTGCGTGTCGGTTGCTTTTACACTTGGAAGCTTATATCTCCCTGAAATTTTGGATATAGATGACAACTTAATGCAGTTCAGAGCCCAAATTTTAAAATTTCACAGAGAAAATTTTTTTAACTTAAAATTTTGAGTCGTTTTCAGTAATCATTCATATGTATTTGCCCGTCATCATGATGATGAATTTCCATAATTTGAAATCTGAACTCAATTTAAATTTTAAGAAAAAGAAAAATAATTTTAGAATTTAAGAAAAAAAATTTAAGAATTAAAATAAAATTCCAGCATCCTGCATTATAACTTCATATTTAGTAATATTTATAATAGTGCATATATTTTTGATTTTTATTTATGCAGCAAAAAATTATGAAAGGTTGAAAACCTTTGTTCGAGAATAATTTGTAAATAACTATTTTTTCACCAACATCTTAACAGGCTATACTATTTTTTCTTACTATCTTAACTATTTTTATAGGCTATACTATACTATCTTAACTATTTTTTCACCAACATCTTAACAGGCTATACTATTTTTTCTTACTATCTTAACTATTTTTATAGGCTATACTATACTATCTTAACTATTTTTTCACCAACATCTTAACATCTTTCAACAGGCATCTTAGTTATAAATTTGAATGAACTAACAAAAGAAAGCTGGATGAATAAATTTTTAAAAATCTTCTGGCAATGTCTTTTTCAAAAATTTTCGCCTAAATGAATGTGAATGCAATATGGATGAAAGCAGAAGTTGCATAAAACGAAACGAAGCAACGCGGCCCTTCTTTCTAGGGGCAACTACGACTGACGCAAATTAAATTTAGGTTGTTGCACATCTATACCGAGCAGCCGGATTTCTTTTAAATAAAAAGGGGGGGGGGAGTGATATCTGAGATTGAAATTGAATTCCTGGCGATTTTAGAAAAGGGAAAAATTTAGTGACATGCATGTCTTGAGAGCGAAAGAAGGTTACATGAAACATTAATCTTGAAATATTGTGGAAAATAAAATTTATGTAAAACCTCTTAAAATAAGACATATCTAAATCGAAATAGGAGTATATTCGAGGAAATAGCACTGAAAAAAGTCAATGATATTTCATTCAAACCAAATAAAGATTGAGGAATATGATTCTAATCAATTTAACTAAAGTATATGCATTTCGGATGTCTTTTTTCAGACCTATTTTAGCAAAAATATGACACCAAATTACAAGTGTATTCAAAATATCACATATTGAATTTCGTTGATTTAGGTTATAGCACTTATGTGCATGTGAAAGTACAAACCGACAGACGGTCAGTCTTTGATCAATTTGATTCAAAATTTGATAAGAATCTATATTTTAGTTGCTGTGTATCAATTTTTATCTTTACGTTTTGAAAACATCGTGCTCATTTTTATTTGAATAGAGCAGACGGACTGCTCCTGAATGGATTTCGTACAACATTTCACAGAAATCTACGCAATTTGTCTCTAAATCCATACATTGCATTTCATTCTTTTAACTGATAAAGTTTTTGAATTATGTTGTTTGCAGACAGTAATAAATCCAAGAATGTATTTTTCGAATTTGTGGACATCTAAAACTTCGAGATTTGTCAAAATCGAATCAGTTCAAATCATCCTTCGAATTTTTCAACAATTACAACACATCTTCAAAAAGTAAAATAAAGTTTTTTTAAAAAAAAAGAGTGATTCAACTTATGCTTAAACCGGAAGTTGTTTAATTTTATGTTCTGTAGCTTTGTCCTGCGATGCAGACTCTACTCTCAATTTCTGACATGTTATGAGCTTGAATCTTTACCAGAAAGAGGAGATTTCAACGCTTGGAAAAGTATGGTAAATATTTTGGTTGTTAACGACAAGTTTAACGGTCGTTGAAAATAACCATGCCTTGACGAAAATCTCACCTGCCTCAGCACGTTCAACAATCCGCTCTCTCAGCTATTTGGCACATTCAGTTTTTAAAACAGACGACTGGCAAAACATTTCAAATCGGTTTTTATTGGGAAAAAATGATGGTAGTCATTCATTTGCTTTTATACGAAACAAATGAAGGATTTTTTTAAAGAAAAAATACGAAATTGTATCAGTACGTATTTAAAAGATGAAAACCGCCTGTATGATGAGATAAAATAGTGAGTCTTATCACTGACTCACAGACCCGCCCGAAGGCACACGAATAATAAATACTGAAAGACCGGACCGCCGCAACAGCAACACTGGCGGGAACTGTGGTTGAGTCCTGAGGCCATCACCTGCCACTCTACAACCTTTCCCTAAGAAAGTAAGTTCCATCATTGATGGGAGGAGCCAGACCTCTCACCTTTTCGTATACCCTCCGGGATGGCGAGATCCAACCACCATTCCAGAAGCATCTCATCCTTATTTCGAGGTGACCCCGGGAGAAATATCAAGTAGGTAAAGAAAATAACACAAAATAAGTGAAAAGTGTATATATTCTAATAGAAAAGAACAAAAATCATTTGAGCTGGTGGTTCCCGGGGGAAGATAAAATAGTGAAAGAAACAAAACGTTTACAGATAAACAAACCCTGACCAAAATAAAAGCCAATTAGGAATACTATTAATAGATGACGTCTCCACAGAGCAACTCCATCTAGCAGAAACGAATAAGCGACACCAAGAATCGGAAACCGACACAAATTCCAAAGTCTTTTTTGGAGAAGGCACCGAATGCCCCCAAAAGAGTAATAGCCACCACACCATATCAGCATATTCAACAAAACCACTTGCTTCTACTGGAAAAATTTAATTAAATGAATATAACAGCAAAAGTAATACTCTTTTACGACACATTAATAGTTATGTAATAAAGTTGTATAAAAACGTAGTTACACAATAAAGTCCCTCAATTTCAGTTGATGAAGTTCAGCAATTATATTTTACTGTGGGATAGCAAACAAAATTTTTCAAATTATGTTTTTGGTAGCCAATAACTTCTTGAATTATCCCATGTAGAACAGTCTTTAATTATATGGGTCACAGTTCCTTCTGTTCTACACTGTGCAAAGTTATTTCTCCCCCACCCCCCAAAAAACATATGTTCATATGTCCTAAATATGACATGATCAGTATAAATTTTGGAAATATTAAAAAGATCGTCGGTGAATGGGAAGTTCGCTTAGTAAATTTAAATAAAGGTATCAAAAAAAAAAAAAAACCCGAAGGAACATAAAGGAAAAAGTGAATTGTCAGTCACTGCAAGCAAATAAGAATACTACACGCAAATGTAGTGTTCGTATTTACTTGTTGTACACGATGTAGATCCGCTCTCACCTACATTTGAATAACAATGACAGCTAGCCAATAATTTAATTCAGATGGATGCGTGAAAGGAGTATTCCTACACGGCGTTTATAATGGAGCAGGAAGCCACCTATTATCGTATTAGGCCGCATTCCAACGACCCATGAGTCTGCAAACAGGGCATCTTGCTCCTCTTTTCTGGTTTTCTTGGGTTCTTCGACGCCTTTTCAGTTTAGCGTCATGTCGGTAAACTGGAAAGAAGGGAAAGTGTGCCCTGTCAACAGACTCACGGGCCGTTGGAACGCAGTTATGAATGGGTTAAAAAAGCGGTTAATCAACTTACCTTTCGACTGCAGCCACGAGTTATATGTCCTCTGTGTAGTTGCGTCCGCGGACTTGGATGGGGAGGCCGTTGTGCTGTATTTGCTGGGTTCGGACTTTTTACCTGGTAAAATGTACTTCGGAAGGCCTTTGTAAAACCAGGCGCCAGATTTTTTCCAAGTCTGCAAACCAAGAAAGTCACAAATAAATTTAATACAAAACAAAATCCGAACCGAAAATCGTAAAAACCTTTCCAGCTAGTAGGCCAGCTGAAGGGACCAGACGCTTTACAACTTACGCATTTCACAGAACTACCTATCTGACATTTTAATGGGAAAAACGAAGGTATTTAATTATTTGTCACTTTTAATCTTGTTTTTAAAAACACATTTTTTATTAGTGTTGTAAAAAGTATTTTTTTTATTTTAATTATTTTTAGATTTTTAATCTATGGTTTATAAATTCATTATTTTAAATATAATAAAATAATTTACTCTCCTATTCACCATCAGGTGTCGAAATTTCATTAAATAAATTGATTAACTGAAAGTTTTGAAAATATATTATTATCAAAAACACATGTGTAACAGATGTGATTATTAAACTCAATCACATCAGGAAAGAATGAAAAATCGACTACAAAATTCTATGTTTATTACTAACTTGAAATAAATAAAACTGTGTTAGTTATCATAAGAATAACGTCGATTACTATACAAACAGAAGGAATTACGAACTGCACGTTACAGCAATGCCTGCATTTAAATAAAAACAGAAGCGGTATATCTTCCTATGAAGTGCATACAAATTTGCTTCGTTAACAATGAAAGGCTCAGTTGTTTCTCCTAAATAATTTCTGATGCCAGCAGTTTTGTAACGAATCGTCATTTCTTATGCATTAGCATTACCGGATTTGCGCACTTACTGATCCTTCACATGAGAGAGTACTGTTGGGCGCGAAAACTAAGCGAAATCAATTTACTTCATTGCACATTAAATAATCAACACGCTTCTCAATATTTTCAACTATATGAGAAATTATTTTTAAAGTTCTGCTTAGTTTGAACTGCCCCACTTTAAAGCAAAGTCATTTTGAACCACAATTAAATGATACCTGCAAAATTTTGTAAATTATTCGAAATTATGTAACATCCATCGAAATGTTTGATTTAAAATGCACCTAACCTAGTACTAAGTGGAGTAATAATTCATGAAAGTTTTTTTTTTTTTTTTTTTTTTTTGCAAATAGAAAATGTGAGCATTAATAAAATGCACTGCAAAATGCATATAATATTTGAGAGTTTTAATGCTTTACATGATACCATGTTTTAATTTTATTTTAAAAAATATAATCGATTTCTAAGTATTTGAGAAATTTGAGCATTTTCCACACCACTTATTTTTTTGCATTTAATTCAGGAATTAAGTAGTGAGATTTGTTTGGAAACGAAGAAATGTCACAAAATACTGGCTGTAGCGGATTTGTACCCTTTCTTAAAAAAAAAAAAAATTAAAAGCAAATTTAAAACATGTTAAGGAATTGTTTCTAAGTCACTATATGGCAGATTTTATATAGGCTCACGTGCTGAATACGGAAGCCAAAACATTACATCCAAGTCAATATAATCCTGGGATTACTTTACAATTAAGTAACCTTCAACTCAAAATTATATATACTAAAACATAGTGAGATTTATCTCTTATTCTTTTCATCCGCTCATAAAAAGATTATTCATTATTGTATAACAAGAAATTTGTGTTAAATCACCAAACAATCTGTAGTAATAAAAACATCTATATAAGTACGTACAATTAATTTTTTCGTCGAAAGTTTATCTTAGCTATTTTTGTTGCATCATTTTGATACTTCTCCGAACTTTGAACTCCATGACTCTGAAAATTATTGTCCAACAAAAGCATATAACTAGGGAGAGTCAAAAATAAACAGACATTTGAGAAAAGGTGCATTTATTCTAATGATAGAAAATTGAAATATAAATAATTTTTCTACATAACTAGTCTGAATTTCAGTGGCACCTTTCCCAACGTTCCACAAGTTTTTTTATTCCGTCGGAAATTTTTTTCTTTTGTATCAGTAATCCATTTTGCATCGCATCAATGATTTCTTCATGGGTGGAAAAATTCTTTCTCATTTGGTTCTTGTTGGGACTATTTCGGATACTAATTATTTGCAGTGATTCCGCTCATTAAACAAAAGAAGAAAAAAAAAAAGAATACTTAAAAATAATAAAATTTTGGAATGTTGAAAAATAATTTATCACTCATGCTCAAATCACTATACTCATTTAATTTCGGGATGCATTCAAACTCACATGACGACCGTCAATGCCAATTTCATTTTAGTTCGGCAAATTTCACCAGCAAGTGCAACTGATATTGTGGAAAGACATAAAATTCGTTGTCTCGTGACTGTGGCAGCACCTGAACCGATGACGTCACGTCAAAGAAAAATGTAATTTTAATTCTGAGAGCTATTCGGCTTATCTACAAATAAAAAAAATCATCGTGTAAAGGGTTTTCAAACATGCAACATCAAATGGAAAGAAACGCTATTTTTGCTATTATTTCAGTTCAGATACTGATGCAGCGAATCAATGCCAATGGAATTTCCACTTTCGTTAGTAAATCTAACAGTAGTAATATTTTAGTAATTAATTCTCTTAGTATATTCAATTTTTATAATTTTTGCTCATCCTTGTAAATGTGTTCAACGAAAATCTTCTGGTTGGAATTAAAAATATTAGGGTATCCCATAAGTTTCTTTCCTATTTCTAATATGAAATGAATACACAATATTTACTGCTTAAGATATTATTTATTTTGTTATATCAGAAACCCTTTTGCTCTGTCACCTTCTTCCATCTCTCAGGAAGCCTCATTATGCCTTCTTTCCAAAACTGTTGTATTTTGGACAAGAAGTAATCCTTGATGTGCGCTTTTATTTCGCTGAAGGATTTAAAGTGTTTATCGAAAAGAGAATCAGACGGAGCGAGATCTGGAGAGTATGCAGTAGGCGATAAAACATCCCAAGCAAACTGTAAGAGCTTCTCTATTACGACTCATGAAATATGTGGTCTCGCGTTGTCATGATGGAAAACAACATCTGGTCGATTCATTCATTCTGGCCGTTTTTTTTTTTTTTTCCTATGGCAGCTTTCAATTGACCCAGTTGATGACAATATTTCTTAGAATTTATTGTTTCATCTTGAGGAGGGAGCCCGAAGAAAATTACGCCTTTCCAATCCCACCAAATGAACAAAAGAACTTTTTCGTGGTATAATAGATCTCTGGTACGACTGAAACCAATGACAAAGACGGCTAATAGATAAGTCTGCGTGTTTACACAATCAGAGCCAGATAAGGCCCTTCATAGCGCGATGAAAAAGAAACTGTTTGGTCACCCTAATAAATAATCAGTAACGCTTATTGTAATAAATTCGACACTCTACTAAAGTTCGGCTTCCCTCCGATTCTAAAATAGATGCTGGGCATTATGTCGCAGCTGTACATGCATGAAAAAATAGTTTTTGATATTCAATTTCGTCAGTTATCAGTCATTTCTTCAAACGAATAATTACTTTTGGAAATGTTTCAGGAAAGAAGCGGAATGAATAAATCCAGTGAATGGAAATTCCCATGTCGTCATCGTAAAAAATTGCCCCTAATATTTCACGTGCGATGGCTCTCAGTTTCCTGCTTCAAAATGAGCAGTGCATTCCGAAATGTCAGCTTTTAATTGATCCTGTTGCTGACGGTAGTTCGTAGAATTTATTGTTTCACCTTGAGGAAGGAGCTCGTATAAATAACGCTTTTCCAATCCGACCAAATGGACAATGGAACTTTTTTAAGAGTGTAGTCCTGGCTTTGAGACAGTTGAAGGCCTACTGTCCTTACACCAAGTGCATAGACGGCTAATAGATAAGTCTGCATGTTTGCACAAGCAGAGCCAGATGAGGCCGTTCATAGATCGATGAGAAAGAATGTTTTTGATACCCAAATAATTTCGTCATTTTCAACTGGAATTGCTTAATGTTTTAAACATTTTGATCCCGACTTTTACAGATAAAAAGGAGCATTTATGAAATGAGCTTACCTCTCTGGTTTCTGCGCAAATTTTGCAGAGACAAATGGGTTCTTTGTGGGCACTTAAGGTATCTACGCCGCATTTTGTGCACACTGCCTGAAAAATGATAGTTGATGAAATCAGAAACAGGAAACAATCATCTGTTCCACAGTCAGCGGACGATGTTTCTATTCGAATAACATTGGAATTCCTTTCCTAATACAGTGTCTTCTTACACAAAACACTAATTATATATTAGAAAAATGACTTTAACATTATTGAAACTAAAATGAATGAAAATACTTTCTTCACATTTTGCTGAAAATATATTAATAACAAAGATATTTTGGAGAGATTAAAAATGAAGTAGTCTATATTTTAATGATGAAAAATTATTTTTCCATATTAAGATATAGGAAAGATTGCTTGGTTAAACAAACTTTGTTTTGTTCAATGTAGAAAAGATTTTTAAATAAAAATATTATACATATTTCAACAGTTATTAATAACTTATGAAAAAATAAATCGATTTTTTTGAGAAGCCATGAGATTAAAAAAAAAAAAATTTCGGAGCAACTGATTTTTCTACTTTAATTAAATAATAAATTTATGATAAGATAATTTTAAGTATTAAAATATTTTTAAATTAAAATGTTAGATGTATTTTTAAAAAAATCGTTTGATTCCCAGTAGTTAAAATTTCCAACAAAAGCCGGATTTATGTGCTGCCGTATATAAAAATGCTTTTCAGATACACTCATTACATTTGAATAAAATCAGAAACATTTAATAAGTTACGGTCAAATGCAAAGCTTCTCTCTCAACTTGTGTTGCTATCGTCTATATAAAAAAAAGTGACTGGTACATATTTACCTTTTTGCAGTCGTTACACACTAAAGGTGAAGCTCCAAGAATACCGAACTCATCAGCACAAAGGACGCACTGTGAGGCACCGTTTCCCATGGCATTCTTTTTCATGTTTTCTAATCTCTCTACAAGGCGCCTGAAAAGGAAACATTTACAACTAATGCTCGTTTTAGAATTTTCGGGCTCGAAATGGGAGTGAGTGCACATATTTCCGAAATTTTTTCTTTTTCTTTCGACCTTCTTTTCGAATCGTTCTATAATTGCTCCGTAAAACTCCATCCACATTTTACTTCATTTTGACTTTCGTGAGATTACAGCCGATTAACAAACACGCGCAGGGTTTCCATATCTGAAAACAAATTTAAAAACTGCTATTGAACAGGATGGCGACAGAACAGACAAATCAGGGATATCAAGCAAAAGAAAGTAATTTTCATCGATTTGAAAAAAAAATCATAAAAATTAGCAAATATCCCAACATATCCGGGCAAACTGCCGACGGTAGCAATCCGCGCCGTGCCTGAGCTCGATCGGCGATGCCAAACTCTAACTTTTCCCTGTCCATTGCAGCCAAAACTATCACAGAAAGGGAAAGCTTGGACAGTTTTCTTTCAAGATTTCTTTGGAATTCCTTTATGACATGCTAATGAATGGGTTAATAATAACCCTAATGAGACTTTCTTAGAGATCGGTTTTCACTTTTCGGAGAGCAGAGAGAGTGAATAAGTTTTGCTCGACCTGCTTTCAACTCACAGCGTTGCAATGATGCAGATAATTCTACTTCTTCATGGCAATGGTCATTTTGAGAGAGGAATTTCGATTTATAAAGTTAGTCTGTGGCAGAATTTGAAAGAACAAATACTCACTGCACGAAGAATTGTTTAAGCGAGCATTCAAAGAAATAGTGGAATAAATAATTTTGAAGGGTCAAAACAATTGATTTTAAGCGTGAAGAATTCACTAGTCAAATATAAATAATATAAAGAGGAGAAGAGAAAGGAAGAAAAGGAATTAAGCAAAAATTTGAAAAGTAAAAAAGAGAAGAGGAGTATCAGCTCAAAGAATTAAAAGCGAGATTATAATAAAAATAATTTTTGAGGCAGCTCAAAAAGAGAATGGAAACTGCGAGCCTCAAAATTTCTTAAAAACAAGGTTTTAGAACTTTTTTTAATTCACTTAAAGCAGAACTGATTGATTTAAAACAAGGATTTTTTTTATTAGTTCTCTGATAATTGATATTTACATTTTAAAAACATTAATTGATTATTATTTGTACATTTTTTGCATTTTAATTGTAATAGGTAAGAATTTGTTATTAGTCAGTTAGTACCTTTAGATTAGTATTTGACATCTAATATTGTTTGTAAAAAATGAAATTAAAGTTCTTTGATTTATTTATAAGAATATAAATTTTTGATTAATGGAAGAAATTTCTTATGATTTATTAAAGAAAAAAAAATTGAAGTAACATTTTGGAAGTTTCTTTAGTTCAAATCTTTGTCAAAATATGTATCATGAGGTGCGTATAATCATACTGTTTTCATACATGTATTCTGTAACACGTAATGCTGGCACTTATGCAAATAGCACTAATTAGTTATTTCACTGTTTTAGAATTTTGAGCAAATGTCATAAATAAATTTACTGTTGTTAACATAATTTATGTTTCAAATATCTTAACTGTTAACATAATTTATCTTCATTTATCTTAATATTTTAACATATCTTAAAATTATTTTGCAGCTTCAAAAGTAAAATATTTTATTAAAATTCCGAGTCTTTTTTTTCCTTTAAAAATATAATATACTGTTTTAATACTTTTTTTTAGGATATTCATTCCACTTTTAAACATTAAATTTCATGAAAATATATGTATATATATTTTCATTTTAATAACTCTTAAAAGTGTTTTTAATAATAATTCCAAGTAGAGAGCTAGCCAATATAATAATATAATTAGTAATCATAATTCAGGGAAATTTTTTCACTGCTTACTTTTAAATGTTTGGTGATAACTACTGCTCTATTTTGCGAAAGGATTCGATTTGTATTAAAAAAATTTAATAAATTAATTATTTATGAAAATCCCCCGCATCCATTTGAATCTTTGCACAGTTTGAGTGAGATAGTGGACAGGGAGTGAGGTTTCCGATAATCGAACTGCATTCGTCATATCAATTTCTAATCTATTTTCGAGGCACTGTGCGTCCTTCAAACGAGCGGGAAGAGCTCTCCACTTCACAGGAATTCAGCAGGCGATGCTTCCTGGCTGCCACTTCGAATGTCATCGATGAATACCCTGCTTAGATTCAGTCGTCTCTCACATGACTTTCTGAACAATAAGATCTCATAAACTCATTAGGATCAAAAGAATGACGTCGATATTGGTATGCAGGCTTTGCTTTAGCATATGGCTATTGAGTGACACGCCCATGAATCACGCCCCTTATTTAATTAAGTCGTTTCTACTATGAAATGAGATGACTCCTTCTCTGCTGCGGATGTATCAAAGAAGGGATCACATAATTAGATAGATTATACGATTCACTGTAGAAAACTGCGTAGGGCGGCGAACGTGTTTAAGTGACTGTTGCAATGGGAAGTTCATTTTATGTTGAATCGGTAAGGCTCTGCACATTTGGGAATTGATTATTTATTGGTTTCCGAAACGAAATCGATTTTTAAAGCTCCCCCTCTCTGCGATCGTTGTTGTTGCTTATCTCCCTTGGATTAAACTCCAAATCAAACCAAGTCCAAGAGATCAGGGAAAGAGTCACTGTGCGAAGCTTCTGAGGGTAAGGGTCCCTGAGCACCGGTGGGCAGAAGTCTGACTTTAGCTCACATGAAGATGACACTCACTCGCACAACTCCTTTTTCTTGGGGGGGGGGGTCTCTTTCACACACCCCACAGATAGAACACAGGGTAGAGAACAACCATGTCCGAACCGGGGACGACCAGATTACGGGGAGAACGAAAACTTTGAGATCGTATCACATGACAGGAAATTGACAGTTATTTTTGTACACAACTGTAACTTGCTGCACACAAATCAATAAATTTTTCAAAACTCTCAAAATTATCATCAGAATTACATGCAATTTTATTTGGAGCTTAGTTTCATGACAATAAATGAACTCAGCTAGTAAGTTTCATAAACGTAACGGAAGAATTTTAAGGATAGTAGTTTGTCTATTGAACCAAACCTGACCTCTCTGGCAACACCAATTTTGTGAAGATGTGATAATAAACAGCAATGTTACAGAGACATTCTCTTTTTTGTTATTGATGGCTGTACGAAGTGGCTTCATTTTGTTGTTAATCCCCCATGGATTGAACACCAATTCAAACCCAATCTAAGAGATCGGAGAGAGTGGAGTGCAGCAGCTTCTGAGAATAAAGACCCCTGAGCACCCGAGTGCAGAAATCCGACTGTAGCTGAACATATGAAGATGACACTCGCTTGCACAACCCCTTTTTACAGAGGTGCTCTTTCACACACTTCACAGATAGAACACAGGGAAAAGAACTGCCAGTCGAACCGGGGACACCCGGATTATGGAGACTCCTAGGTCAGGACGCCAGTGTTCCATTTTATTCGACTCTCATTCAGTCGTGTGCTTTGATTAGTAGTAATGCACGGTAAACATCAAAGACACGACCTTTATGTAAATTTCCTGTTATTGTTTCTACTCAAATATTAGGCGCACGAATGGCTTTTGGCTAGCGACTATACAGATCTGTGACGGTTCAATAAATTCTAAATGGTAATATTCTATATGGTAATATTGTCTACATTGATTTTTGCAAAACAGTTATCGGCGCTTTTGATATTGTTGAAAAGGACTCTGTTCAGGGCGCGAAACTTCGGAATTTCCGATAGCTCCTTCCTTTCTGACTTCATATCAGAACGTTACGAATTCGGATCACCAAATATGTTGTTGTTGTTGTTACTTATGGCACTATACAAGCCCGCTCACATATCTGTCAGCGATTTAATCCGAGTGAGCGACTCTTGTTTTTTCGGTAGCGCCAACTAGGGCCAAGAGTACGACATAGCTACTTCATGCGTCACATTCGCTTGCACCCTTTTTTACAGGGGGGCACATTTACACACCTCACAGTTAGAACACATAAGAAGAACAACCATGCCCGAACCGGGACTTGAACCCGGGAAGCCCAGATCACGGGGAAAACGGGATCACCAAACATACATGAGGTGGATGTTTCATATTAAGGGACAATTGATGAAGGATGATAAATCTATTTGCAGAAACATTTTCCATTGTAGTTATACATTAAGGCAGACTGAATAGAATATTAATAATAATAATAATAAAAATATATAATTAAATAACAAAATAAAAATAAAATTTAGAAGTTTTTATCGTTTATTTGATTAATGGTGATTTGGTACTACAGATTTTAGAACTTTATATGCTCATTCATTTTTCCTACGAGCAATAGCGGACAAAATGTAGTGCTTTATCAGGAAGCATTAGCTAATTCGGTGAAATCTAGCACCTACTGTTCGTTTCAGTATTCTGAGACGACCCCTTTTCGACGATTCTATCTCCTTAAGGGAAGAGACGCGGAAAGATGAGCGCATTTCCGGAATTCTTCGTCATTCTTTGACCTTGATTTTCCCCCTATTAGATACTTTTTCTGTTCGATTTTTTTTTTCACGTGTATGTGAATATCGTGTCGTTTCTGACTGTATTATTTTAATTCAATCCTCGGGTAATCCGAGTTTATTTTATTGTTAAATAAAAACATCCCCTCCTTTCGACTTTCCTCTCACCCTTATTTTCACGAATTAAACCCATCCTCACGCATGCACAAAATTGCGGAGGGTTTTAGAATCCATTGTCAAACAGTGCGCGATTTCCCCAAGTGAGACGGTCTGATAACAGTTTCGGAGCTGCGTCCTACCGCAGTCGCTGATGATGCAGTCGGAGAAGTGAAAGACGGAAATGAGATTATTAATGAGCAAAAGCGATCTCACTGGCAGGACGTAAATCAATTTTTTTTACATTAAAGAAGGTTTTTTATACACATTTTGTTTCATTCTTCTGACTTCCGCTTCCTAAATTTTCTCTTTTAAAAACTTTTTATTAAAAAAAATTGAAACTGTTTCAAAACCTTTTCATCTAATTTTCAAAGTTATACAATTTTTCAGTTTTATCCTTTAAACAATATTCTAATTTCCAAAATGTGCGACGTCAAGTATGCTAGAGAAATCAACTATAAACAGATATGGATAAAGAATGAAATTGGAATTCACTCAATCGTTTCTTATTATGTTTGTTTATAAGAAATGACACACATTATTTGTCTGCTTCTTCAAGTTTCCAAGATAAAATACTTCAGGTAAGTGTGGGTGACGGATTTAATTCGAAATCCGATCGTCGTGAAAAATTACCACGAATTCTGCTACGTCATCCTTCCTATTTTCGGACAATCCAGAAATCGAAAAGAAGCACCCAAAAGTGGACATTCATCTGGCGTGCAAAAACAAAGAAATAAAACTCATCCCACCCACGGCCATGATAAACTGCGAAAAGCTATTTATGTAATAGGAACGGTGATAAAGGAATTGACACTTCTCATTCCGAGCAGGTTGACACTCCCCCAGATAAACTGGGAGTGCCGAATGACGAGGGCCTATTTTATGAATGATAGCAAATGGCAGCCCAAACCTGAGTCCAGGGTTTTACAAAATCCAGACGAATTACAACATGGAAATGTGTCTTCTAAAGAAAGGAAAAAACGGGGTGAATAGTTATTAACGCATTAAGTTTTTTTTAAAAAAAATTAAGAAATGAATCATTTTCAGTTTATTATTATGAATCTTTTTTTTAACTCTGTATGGCACGATGCGACAATTCTATTACAAATTATTTTAGTGCTCCTAAAATTAAAAACAAAGCCAATTTTAAATCAATGTTAAAACAGATGCACATCGTTCAATGCGATTTAATAGATTTCTCGGAAATCGATGACATAGGTTGTTCGAGCGTAGATTTGATATTCAATCACTGCAAAACTGGTAAGGGCGAGGAAGTAAATATAAAAATATTTTTACATTCTGTCTAGCACATGTTTTGTAACACAAAATAATTTTTTTATTATTTTTTAATACTTTTTACTATTTATGCACCCTTTGAAGCTTTGCAATACAATATAAAACAGTGGAAAGTCGTACCACTGCCAATATTTTATAAAGTGCCAGAAACAGCTCCCCTGGCCTTACTGTTGTGTCATGTGCTATTGAGTTATCCCTGTTTTTAGTTGATCAACAGTGTAAAACATTCACTTTCTAAACACGCCACAATAAAGCACAATTTTGTTGTTTTCTCTATAATTTTTCTACTCTTATAATTAACTTTTATAATAAATAGATGATTTATCGGTGCATATTTCTCTCTGATTCTTATACCATAATAATTAAAGAACTATTTGAATTGAAATAGCGCCTTGATGCGATATTCATGGATTCTTGCATTAATTTTAAACACAACTCGTATAGCATCTTAAGTTGCCCCAACGTCAGATTCGTAAATCGTATCTCGTACGATTTAGGATTTGCCCCAATTTGACTAATATAAGGGTTTTTTTTTAAAGCGAAATTTAGGAACAGCGGTAGTTTGACACAGCATGTTAAAGGGAAAATTATGTTCTAGTTTTTCCATTACAGGTCCGAAAATATCAAAACGAATTTATAACAGCAGGAACCAAGAAGATATGATTAAAAAATAACATAAATCACGCAAAAATAAAAAAACGATTCCATCTTTATTAAACTCGCATGTCAAATTTCTAATGTAAAAAGGTCTGGTTATAATTTGAATTTTTTAAAAATAATTATGGCAACTAATCTAAGGAAGATTGATATCGATATTAATGGAAAGTCAGAAAGAGCAATGAGAGTGGCCTTAAAGACTTCGGAAAGTTCTGCCACAAACGAAGATAAAACCGCCCTCTACTATAAACCACAGTATTCCTCTGTGTATTCGCGGTAATACCTTCGAAAAAGTCGATCATTTCAAATATCTTGGTACAATGATTAATAACAACAATAAACTGAGAGCAGATATTGACAACACAATAAAAAAGGCTGATAAATGTTTCTTTGGTCTGAAAAAACAACTAGGATCCAACTGAATTAGTCAGAAAACTAAACTAATAATTTATAAGACTCTTATTATGCCTGTTCTGGTCTATGCAAGTGACACTTGGACACTCAGAGTTCTCTGAACACTATCGAGAGAAAGTTCCTTAGAGCTATCTTTGGCCCAGTACTAGAGAAAAGATGTTGGCGAACTAGATTCAGTTTTAATTATACAAACTCTAAAGGCAACCACAGATGATACTGCTTATCCGGAGCAAAAGGCTAAGATGGCTCGGCCATATCTGGAGAAGCCCTGAAAACAGCGCCTTCAGATTATTCACTTTTAAAATTCCTATGGGATCACGGACCAGAGGAAGACCTCAAACTAGATGGCTGGACGATGTGGAAAGAGAGTGTTCAGAGGATAAAGAACTGGAAGGGAGTCGCGGGGAATAGAAAGCGCTGGAAAGTGCGAGGGGTTGAGGCAACCAAGGTCTGCAAGGGGCTGTTGTGCTCATGAAGAAGAATCTGAGGAAATTGGGGTTTGAATTGGTAAAGAACCAAAAATCTTCCATATTGGAAAAAACGAATTATTGGGGGGGGGGACTGAATAACAAGTTTATGAAAATCCTTTCCTAATGTCTTTACACACTCTGGAGGACACTTCAATGAAGCACCTCACAATATTCCATACATTTTAATAGAGAACGAATCTATGAATTCTTTTGCAGTGCGAAGCGGCACTCAATGTTTCCGAAGTTGCTGTTCATCAAATACACAACGTTGATTCGACGGTTCAAAACGAAAGAGATTAGATGTAGAGAGCGGAAACAAAAGTATTTCTGTCAATCCCGCACTTAAATGATTGAAGCAACAGAGTTAAGTTAGTTTCAATAATAATATATTCTTTGAGACGTGATACGAACAGAGTCGTGCATAGTCATACCATTTCATTTCTACTATTTTCATCAAAAATGCATACATTTTTGGTTTTATTTTACAACAAAAAAGGACGTTCACTAAGATTTATGATGATAACAAACATTTTTTTTTTCTCTTTAGATTTTTGATTATTTCGTGATTTTTCTTAAAGGAGATGATTTGAGAAATCTTTTCACTGTCTTTTTATCCCAAAAATCGCAAGAATATTAATTTATTATTCGCGGAAAACTACAAAAACAAATAGAATTTTGTTGAGTTATGACGGGTTAATTAAAATAAATCGAAAGAAGCATTTTCCTGATACCATTTCTGCCGACTGTATTGCGCGTACAGTAGAGAGAAGAAAGGAGGGAAAATGCCATTTGTCAACTGAACGCACAGTTTCATTCAGATCTATAATTTCATACAAATCTTTAATTTCATTCAGATCTATAATTTTCATGAATGTAAATTTCACTCATCTACTGTTCGTATCAGCATTCTGAGACGACCCCTTTTCGACTATTCTATTTCATTAAGGAGAGAGACGCGGAAGGATGAGCGCATTTCCAGAATTATTCGTCATTCTTTGACCCTGATTTTCCCCCTATTAGATACTTTTTTGTTCATTTTTTTTTTCATGTGTATGTGAATACCGTGTCGTTTCTGACCGTATTATTTTAATTCAGTCAGGTGAGTCATCCGAGTTTATTTTATTGTTAAATGAAAGCATCCCCTCCTTTCATTTTTCCTCTCACCCCTATTTTGACGAATTAAACCCATCCTAACGCATGCGCAAAATCGCGGGGGGTTTTAGAATCCGTTGTCAAACAATAAGTAGTTGCATGTCGGAGTTAGTGTGTTTGCATGCATACGGACACACTGACTAACAAACTAAAAAAAAAAAAATTCGGAAGGGGGGATTTGTTTCAAAATTTGATGCATAGTTGTAAGTCTCATGATAAAAAAGTGAATATTACAAATTTTAATATGTGGTTTAATATGTGGTAATACGTTTTAAATATGTGGTTCACATTCATCAGATAAATTTCCTTTAAACGAATTCCTCTCAACAATTCAACTCCCCCGCTGTTGTGGTGTGGTGTGGAGAGGGTGTGCCAGCTCAGGTGTCGTCCTTTTCATCTGACCGCGGTTAAAACTTACGCCGTCCGTCCCAAAATAGCCCTAGTAGTCCCCCCCTTTAAAAAAGTACGTTAATATAACTAAACTAAACTTCAACAATTCAAAGACCACAAACCAAATTCCAATCCTCTAGCTCGTTAAATTTCTGAGTTACACTGTTAATACACTACAAAAGGCAATTCCATTAATGATTTTTGGTAAAAATGGAATTGCAGAGATTTATCCAAATGTCGAGATATATTCTTTCATGAGTGTTCTTTGAGCATGAGAAAGTAATAGCTGTCATTATTCTTCACAACTCGGGTATCATCATGTCCATTTTCTCAATCATGTCATGTTTTCCCATCATTCAGGTAAAAAGCCCGAAATTTTCAGGGAAAGAAAATATCATCAGACAGAATTATTTGGAAAGCAGAAAGCTTGCCATTGAGCAGGTTCAGTGCTCCAACGCAGAGCAACAAGGAACTCGATTTGATTGGAAAAATAGACATAGTTACGGTTTTTTTTTCTTTCTTTCTTTCTTTTCTTTTTTTGGACACAAGAAGGTCAGATGCATAAGAATTCAATTTTGAGGTCAATTTTCTACGTGATTAAATTTCTTTCTTCGCATTCAGAATGTAAAAAAAGAGAGAAACAATCATAGCTTATAAATGAATTTTAACAAATAATTTTATTATTTAATATCATCCTTCTCATTTCAGCAAGCTTCATTTGCAAACTGCAATCTCCCGGTCTTGAATATCATTAGATGCTATAGAACGACGAATATTTATATGTTAGTAATTTCTTTTCTTGCCATAACTAAATATTTTGAGATTACTTCAAAAATACTCCATTAACATGCCGGAGATTTGACGTCAAAAGCCGAACGACCATTGAAATAAGATAGTGTAAAAGATTTTTATCACATACATACTCATCTGGTCAATTCAATTTATAACAATTACTCAAATAAAACAGTTGATAGTCAAAGTCCTGTTTCAGATCCATATACGCAAACACACAAAAGTAGGACCTTTGACCTCAGGCATAATAATGCTGGCCGTTAACCACCTCACCGGTCTGAGGTCGCTGGGCCAATCTAAAGTGAGTTTATCTTCTAAGTATCAGAAGTTACATCTCTCAGGAACTACAAAATGCCGCATTTTCCCCCACTAATTCACTGTACCACAAAACGTCCTCAGTGGAGATTTAAATGAAACTACAGAACGATAAAACAGAAAAATTCCTAAATTAAAAAGAACTAAAATTTTTTTTATCAATTTCAGGAAACTAAAAGAAATATCCCCAGAAAGTTTTGAAAATAAAATTATTAAAGTGCTGAAAGAGAAAAATCTAGATTTAACAAAATATCGTCGCAGAGATATCATAAGTTATATCACAGATTCTCCGACCGGCCCGAAAATATACGGATAAATAAAATTGAATGACCGGACCACCGCTACAGCAACACTGGCGAGAACTGTGATTGAGTCCTAAGGGCCATCACCAGCCACGGTACAATCCTTCCCAAAGGAAGTACGTCCCGTCATCGATGGGAGGATTCAGACTTCAATCTTTTCGTATAACATTCAGGGTGACAAAAGCCAACCACAATGCCGGAAACTTCTCATCCTTATTTCGAGGTGACCCCGGGGGGGGACAAAGATATGATAATATAAATGATGAGCAATGCAAATATAGTTCGTCAACGGATTCTGAGACGACCCCATTTCGACGACTTCATCTCATTAAGGGGTGAGACGTGGAACGATGAGTGCATTTCCGGTATTCCCTTTGACCTTGGATTTCACCTATTAGTAACTAGTAAATGTAAACATCTCCTTCATCTTTCCTTTCACCCCTATTTTGAAGAATTAAACCCATCCTAACGCATGCGCAAACACGCGGAGGGTTTAACAATCCGTTGCTGAACTATAACAGCTGTGAGTCATATCCTTCTTTTGTACAATCTGCAGCTCAGAGTCAATACCTGGTTTCAAAAAATATTATTGAAGGAAGGACAGGAATTTTTTTTAAAAAGACCCAAAATATATTCCAGTAACGGTCACAAGGCGAGTATTTCTTCAAAAAAAATATTTAAGTAATGTTTTTTTTTTTTTTATGCGCATACACTTACTGTTTCCTCAATGTTTCGGTATACAATTCCTCATTTTTTGGAAGAGATTTGGGCTAAGGAATTAATATTTTAACAATCTGGTAATCAAAAATTTTAAATTAAGGAAAAATTGTGACTAAAGTATTATTGCTTAAATTGCTTTCACAAGGAAGCCGTATGATTTTTTCAGTACTGACAAGGGAACTTTGGATATTAGCTGGAGAAAAAGAAACGTACAAAGAGATGCTTTCATTTATTTTCAAAATGACTCGAAAATGACACATTTAATCCTAAAATTGGTTGATAAAAAAGTTCCTGAGCATAAATATTAGTGTTAAAAGTGTACTGACGTTTTATATATTTTGCTTAACAAGTGGAAGCTCTAAGAGTTAATAAAATTCCGATTGTTTCCAAATGGAAAAAAAATTCGTCTTTTTTTCCGAAAGAGGATGCCTACAGTCAATTAAGTTACCCAAATAAAGATCCTTCGCATAATAGATTAAGTGCATATAAATATTTATATATATTGGTGCATGAATTATTTGGTACTTATCATTTCATAATGAGACATTAATCGAAATGAATGAATCAGCAATTTTTTGCTAATTCCTAAACTGGTAAGTGTAAAATTACAATTAAAAATGCTTCAGGTAGAAAATTAAAAATCGATCTCAAAAACATTCATCAGCCCAAAATTCAATGAACCTTCATTAACCTAATCTTAATTTATAAGATGAAATTTGACTCTAGTAGCGAAATAAATACACGCCATTAAATGACAACAATCGGAACGTTCCTAAAATAGAAATTCTGATGGCTCTTCTTTATTCCCCTTTTTAAAAGAATGAATAACAAATCTGAAAGCAGCCGGATAAAATGGCGTAAAATTTAGATGTAAAGAATGTACGCCGAAAAGAAATTGGAATTCGCCCGGCTTCCAAAGAACGATGAGTCATTAAAATGCAAATGGAATGACTTTCCAAGACCTCGTTAAAAATTTCAAAGGAAAAAAGAAAGAAAGGCATGCGAAGTGCTGCATTGATGAGTCGCAAGACTTAATGCAGATTTACCCAATTTGAAATCAATTCAGAATGGACAGAAAACTTCAGAGGGCAGTCTCACAGACAGATTGAAATAGGCCTTCACCATACTTTATAAATTATTACAGAATATTTGATTTCTAAGCCCAAAAATTACATTACTCAATGATACGAGTATCCATTTTTGCAGTTTTCGTAGGAGTGAAAAGTCTCCGAGCAGATTGAAACATCAATATGCATCATTAAAACGCAAATGAATGGAGATAATAATAATAGGAGAAAAACAGAACCTTGCTACAGAAGAACAGGGTCGAAACACAGAAGATGTAGATTCAATGCATACAATTTAATTATAATGGATAACTGTGTTTTGAGTTTATTACAAATTGCAACTTTCTCTTTTTTACTTTCTCGTATAAAAAGAATAATCAAAATAATGTAATCGTCACAAAATTAAAATTTGAGAGATTTTAATAATCTGCACATTTCAGACCTCCCTGAGTTTGAAAAATACATTTTTGGAAAATGTCTGTCAGTCTGTGGCAAAGATAACTCAAAAACGCTTTGAGCTAGACAACCGAAATTTGGTATAGGGGTTTTATACCAAAATTTGCAGATTTCTATCACATTTTGAGCAAATTCTTCTCAGAGGAAGTCTGTCAGTCCAACTCTTCGAATCTAAGTTAATACGGTATTTACAGAATAAAGAGAACTAGATGAATAAAATTCGATGCACAGATTTAACACGACACTTACCAAATTTCTAGCCAAATCTAATAAAGCGTCGAACGACCATCCATTTTTAGAAGCATAGAAACGCGATAACTAAAAAACGCAATGAATGAAATTTATCAAATTTGATATGTGATTTTGTGACTACAATTGTAGTACAAGGTGTTCTTTGCCTTAATCAAGATCGTCAATTTTTTTTTCGGGGAATGTGGGTTAACATCGTTGTTTAAGAGTATGCGAAAAAGTGTCGGCTGGACCAGTTCCGCTGGTTATGTCTTAAAAATAAATAGTTCTTTCATTTTTTAATAAGCTATTCAATTTTTTAGAAAACAAAAATTGCAGTTTGACCTATTTGTAATTACATATATATTAAAAATAAAAATTTAAATATACTGCTATTTATTTTGTTGAATGTATTTAAGAGGTTGTTTCATTAATTAACATTTTCTTTTAGGTATGAAACAAGGGGAGATTACAGAAGCTGTAACATTAATGTTGATGCGAAACAAAATATGATTCACACAGAGCTTGAAACAAATATGATTTGAATCGTATTTTTATTAACACAACGGATTAAAATCCCCTAAGAATTACTGCCTACTGGGGACTTATACTCTCAGCTCGCCCCGCTCACCGACCTTCAAGAATCGCACCATGATTCTCTTAGGATAACTACATGATTCTCTTTTATTGCACGCCATGTAACTATGTGTTTTCGCTAATAATAAGAGATTATAAATAAATTGATAACTAAAAGCAATCTTAAATTGGTTAAACAACATCAACTGCTGCTAGCATTCCCTTTTCAACAGTTTACTAAAAAAAATAATCAGTTATAAAATTAATATTTTCAGAATTCAGATTGCAATTTAAATCAATTAATTTAGTAAAAAGATATATGTAAATGTTAGAAAACAAAAGTATATAATTCAAAATTGTTTAAAAAACAAAATTAAATTTACTTCCTTTTTCTTGTTTGCAAAGATTTTGGTCAACATTGCAGTAATTCCTTATTTTTCTCGAATTCAATTTATAATCGAAAATGTTAGAATAATACTTTTTTTCGTATTATCCAGACCCTCTCCACCAAAAAAAAATCATTTTCTGATGAAGCAGCTTCTAAACAATTCGAAAATGCCAAATGACGATTAACAAATTCTGCTGGATTTTACGTCCACATAAGCGTTTTATATATATTGATAAAACATTCACATTTGTCTATCCAAGAGCAAAATGAAATAGACAAAGTTAACTCGTCATTTCTACAGGAAAAATCTATATGGTATATATTTTATATGTAATTTTTTGAAACAACACATTTCAAAACTAAGCAGACTTTAGTTCTGTTTTCTTTTTCTTCTTTTATCAAAGCGTTTTCAGAAAACTAGCGAAAAGAAAAAAATAGGCAACGAAGCAGTGATCAAAAGGGATTTCATTTAAAGCTAGGCATCTAAGTCTGCGACACTCACATCAAGCACGCATCTTGGAAGCACGACGCAACTCACAATTCGCAAATTAGTGACGACAGAAAGATGCCTTTGGCATAGAAATAATAATTGGATATTTTTTTTGCTCTCTAAACCAAAATTTATTGGCCTAATAATTTTAGATTTAGACCAACAGATTGTTTTACAGTTGCTGGAGTGATTCTCCAGTCAGAAGCTCAGCTATCAAATCATTTAAAACAATTAAGAGCCTCATCAAATGGTACCACAGAATAAGAGCATCAAAAATGTTGCAAAATTTAGCGTTTCCTCATCCGAAGGCAATGCTATCGAATAAGGAAGAATACATTAAACAGTCGCCAGCTATTAATAAATTCATTTCGTGATTTAAAAAAAACTGATTTTTTAAATTCCTTTTTGCGCAAAAATATATTTATCGTTTTTTGTTTGGAGATTACTGGATTTCAAATTTGCTCCGTATTTTCGAAGCCCCCTTTATAAGATTATGATATATAAAAAGTAAAATTGAAAACCAAATTGAGATATTAAGATAGTATATATTTTTTTTTTTTACCCAATTCTCTCTTGCTCCACTTTATCCAAAGTCTCAGCTCTTCGTATGACAGACATAATGATTTCCTGCTCGGTGTCATTCAGTTGCTCCGGTTTGTTGAAGGAGTTGATGGAATTCGTTTTCACAGACCACCCCGTCTTCAGCCTGAAAGAAAAATATCAACCAAACACCGTTAACGGAAAGATCGACCCCCGGAAAAGTTGCGTGAAGCAAATTCTCAAAAAGGGCTTCTTTTAAATTTGGGAGGATAACGGAACCTTCCGGAAATGGAAGGTTCAAGCTTTCTAATCCCCCCCCCCCCCTCCTCTGGTCGAAATGAACCATTACAAATCCCTCCCCCTGTTTTCGAATCTTAGCTATCAAAACCAGGTATTCTTCAATAATGTAATTTTATGTCTATGAAAGCAACTCTTAAGTAGCAATTTCAGAATGAAGTGAAATAACAAATAATAAAATGTTTAATTGAGGATCAAAGAGTTGGTTTCAGAATCTCATGTATAAAATTTTTTTAATTAAATTAAGAAGCAATACAAAAAATTGCAAAATCTTAATAATACAATATATATACACTACTTCAAATTCTACCAGAGTTGTTGACCTGTGAATGAAAAACTCGGACCACATTCATCTATAAGATAATAAAGGCAACAATTGAATAAAAGGAATAATTCACAAACATAACGCTTTGGAACTTAAAAGATACTTGGTTTTTATTTGAATAAGTCTGAGTACACGACCCTTGTAAGTGAAATGACCTAAAATTGGCGTTTCTTCATCCGAAGACAATGTTATCGAACAAGAAAGAACACATTAATCAGTCGCCAACTATTATTCCAGTCATTGCCTTATCCTGCATGAGGCCGGGACAGCCTGGTTGGTAAGGCGTTTGACTCGCCTCCCTTGGGTATGAGTTGAAACACCGCCGGTCGACGACGCTCCGTGTGTAAGGTGGCTGGTGCACGTATAAATCTGCCGTGGTCCCAAAGTCTTCCAAGTCGAGACAATATTACTGGGAGTACTGCTTCAGGGAAGATAGTTCTCTGATTCAGGTCTAAATTACGATTTATGGATGAGTGAATGAAATATATGAATGATGTCCGCCCGAAAAAGCGTTGTGATACATGAGTAGCTAATACGCACTCCAGGCCATAGATGGCACTTTTGAAACAAGAGACGCTAAAAATCTCGGTATAAAATCGCTGACTTTGTCAGCGGGCTTGTCTATGACAAGTGCCATAAGAAACAAACAATAGTTTAAAATTAAATTACCCTGAAAATCATTGGCGTGATGTAGCAGAGGCGGTGGCAAAATGTCACAATAAATAAGGGTATCATTTCGCTCACTCTGATGCTTGGCAGTATTTTCTGAATATCTGCTATTATTCACAAGATTCTAAACAAAAAACAAAATTTGGTCTTTCATAATCACAGAGAAAATGATACTAGTGCTCATAGAGGATTTGTGCCTTTAATCGCAAAGCACAATCTTGTGTTTCGTAAACGTCTTGTGGATAACAGAATTTAAATCTCTTATCACTCATAAGAAATTCTTATTGCAAATTTGGGAGATAAAGTCCGCTAACATATCATCACCATACAAGTTGTTGTTGTCGTGTGACAAGTGCAACAAAAAATAATAAGGGGAAAAAAGGGTGATTGGGGACAATTAGACTGGGCCGAAATTATGCAGAACGGCCCTGGCCACATCTTCAGATTTATCAGAATAAAGAATATCCCAGGTGTAGTCACTGTCTATTTTGAAGAGGATTGAAATAATAGAACGGCAGCTAAAAATATGCTCCTGGTGCACGTCTGGGCAGTGTTTGCATTCTTCATAGAGTCTGGAACCATCAGGAATGAACCTCATGCCCCTCAGGTGCCTTGTTCTGAGTCTTGCAATTGTGGTTGTGAAGTTTCTTTTACAATTTAGATTTGCCAGGGAGAATTTCTTTCGATTGGTGCAGAGCCTCTGTCATTGTGACGGCATTAGCATCCAGAGCAGTAGTAGATAGAGGGATGGGACCCACTGCCCTGGCCTCCTTGGCAAGAGTGCAGGCCTGCTCGTTTCCCTCAATACCCACATGGGCTGGAATCCATTGCGAGGTGCACGATACATAACAGAAGAACCTTAATATTCTGGGGAAACCCTGTCTTTCCACCCTAAATAGTCTCTAAAGACAAGACAAGTAAAAAAACAATGTGAAAAAAGAAATTAACTTTTTTACCAGACAAGTAAAAAAGTGAAATGTCATTCAATTATATTCAACAGCACTCCGCACAAAAACGAACAAGCACAGGCAATACACAGAAGCACATTACAACAAACAGTTGGCCACAAGTAGTATCAGGTAGTAATAACAACCGCAGCACACAAAGCGGCCAGACAGAATTCAGCAGGAGGAGGGAATCTTCGTAGCTTCATTCTATGGTCTCTCTAAACACCTGCAATTCTCTACTGTCTCCCCTCTTCAGATGTAACCAACTGCCGACTCACTACTATACGACTGGCTACTCCTCACACGACTCGATGCTGCTTCCACAATAAACACCAGGACTCGGCACATTGCTCAATTCAGCAATCGCTTGAACTCCACACAACACTTGCTCTTAGTTAGACTATTCGCCGTTGACTCTCCACGATTCAATACACGACTCCATTCACGACCGACTGCGACTTGAGGCTGCCTGCCTTTTATAGTTCCTGGAGGCGGGCATAGAAGGTTTTGGAACAATAAGGGCATATCTCGGTTCTTATTGCCCGAATCGATAAAATTCTGGAAATTTCCATTATTATCTATTTTGTCGCCAAGTCGCCAAATGGTTGTCAAGTTTATCGCCAAGCTCTGGGCTCATTAATTTGGCACCCGATCAGCATTGAACAGGGCAGATCGTAAAACGGACTTTTCAGTGATGGAACTGCTCGAGCTGGAAAGCAACATTACAAATTTGTAACAATGTAAAAATACGTGCAGTTTCTAATATTGCAAACAGCACATATCATTAGAATCTCGAGACGTTCCCGCTGCTGAAAAAATTCGAAGCTTAACATCATGCCCATAATTTTTAGCATTTTTTTTTTCACAACTCCTCTCAAGCACTATCTTAAATGGTCGAATTCTCTTTTTTATAAAGTCCATATTTATTGCAGCTGTCAATCAGTCAAACTGAATAACAGTATGTGCGAGTAACAAAGTTCCTCCAAATCAAGTAATACTAGAAAAACATTTACCGACAGCTTTTTTATAAACAGCGAATAAATTTTCAATTCTAAAAACAAAGGTTTTAATCTAAATTTGTCATTAGTCCCGCTAAATCTTTTTTTAAAAAAATGAGCATATTCCTACAAATTTTGTAAGAAGAAATACAAAATTTTGTATATGTATACAGGGTGGTTATAATCAAACTATAAACAACATACAACAACGCGAACGGGTGAACAGATTGCAACGAAATTTTTTATATAGACAATATACGAAAAGCGCTCAAAAAAATTAAAAAAAAAAAAGTTTCAAAATGTCCACTAGAGGGCGCATTTTCCGGAGAAACATTAAATTTGACACAACAAAAGACCAAAACGGAATACAGAAACAATATCAACATTTATTGACTAGTTTCTGATCACATTTTCATCAAACCACATTAAGTAAAGGTAAAAAAAAATAATAAAATAACAGTAAGTTGTTTGAGAGAAAAAAAAGTTCAATTTACAGAAACAAGAACAGATTATGCACAAGAGGAGATATGGTTAACCGTGTCCAGAACGAAATAGAGAAAGGTGCTCCAACGGCCGATCGTAAATGATAGTTGTGATGCTTCGCATGTGAAGCGTTATGGAGTTCTTAGAGTCATTCAATGTTGCAACACCTCCACGATACACCACACTTTTTAAGTAAGCTGAACTTTTTTTCCTTTCTTAAACAGCCTAGTGCTATTTTTTCTTTACTTTTCTTTAATGTGGTTCGATGACAAGGTGATCAGAAACTAGTCAATAAATGTTGATATTGTTTCTGTATTCCGTTTTGGTCTTTAGTTTTTCTTGAAAAGGCGACTTCTGGTGGACATTTTAAGAACGAATTTTTTTCTAAATTCCGTGAGCACACCTCATATAATCATGTATAGTCTGTAAACCAAATTTCGTTGCCATCCGTTCATCCGTTTGCGTTGTAGGATGCTGTTTATAGGGGAAGTTTAATTATAACCACCCTGTTGATGAATGAATATAAGAGAAACATTTTTCTAAATGTGATTTTTACACTATGGAGGTCGCATAAAAAATTCATCTTTTAAATTATCAATTTCATAAAAGTCACAACATTTTTATGCACTTCTCACATTATTTCACGAAATTTTGTAATCGGCAGTAAATGTCTAGGGACAATATTTGTGAAAATGAATACTTATTCCGTTTATATATATATATATATATATTCCGTTTTTATATATATATATGCCTACAGTTGCCAAATATATATACAGGGAGTTTGTGTTATAGAAGTTAATTTCTGCATAAAATTTTAAAAATGAAAATGATGGAACTTTCAAATATACACAGATGATAAGTTTTTGTAATCATTGTTGGACTTTTTTTTAATTGAACAGTAATTTTTGAATGAACATTGTTGAACAGTAATTTTTCCTACAATCCTTACAGAAACAGATTCACAATTTTTTTTTTTTTTTTTTTTTTTTTTTTTGCAAAGTAAAACATAGATTCTACACTTTGCAAAATTTCGATCAATGAAAAATGCATAATGAATCTCATTCAGAAATATTTTCCAGTCTCTTCAGGTCGGAATTGATAAATAAATAAAAACTTCGGAATGAAACTTACTTTTCGCCAGATGTATCACGATGCACAAAACCCTGATCAACGAACCAACTCGCGACATCGCAGGAGAGAAGAGAAATCGGCAACGATGGCAGACAGGCATCAAATCACTTTTTGTTCAGAAAACTTGAATTTCCTACCAAGCCTGATTGCGCAGTGTTGATGATGATGTCGTGTCCGCGTTACTACGGAAGGGGGGGGGGGTGCAGTAACTTCTGAGGGTAAGGACTCAGCCCCCGAGGAAAGAAGTGTAGCTCATATGAGGATGACACTGACACACTCGCTTGCAGTTCCCCTTTTTATATGGGGGTTCTTTCACACACCTCATACATAGAGCAGAGGGTTAAGAACAACCATGCCCTAACCAGGACTCAAATCCGGGGCGTCCAGATCACCGGGAAGACGCGCTACCCCTCAGTTAGGACGCCGCTTGCAGCTCATTGTTGGAATTCGTTTATTGAGCGAATTAGTTATGGCGCAATAAAGTAATTTTGATTGGTCAGCACTTACTTGGCTCGGAGTGACAATTCTCTGTCATTAGGGCAGACCCACTTGTCTCGGACCGCTCCGAAATCTCCCATGCTGCCTCCTCGAGGCCTGAATGAAGAACTACTATCCAGTTTGCTCTATTGCTTAGGAGAGAATCTGAAAGAAAAATTTTCATTGATATCTAGTTCAGGATACAAGTTAATTTCTAGGTAACATCGTATTTTGCAGCTAGTTTCCGTAGTGATTAATCAATGAAAGAATGTAAGACTTTAAAAAAAAGCACTTCTTGACATCAGCTTCCCCATTTTTTTCTTTGGGCTTTATATTACAACTAGAAGTACTCGCACAGCGTTGCCCGTGGCGTAACATCCAAGAGGAAAAATTAGCTTTAATCTTAAGTGTAGACACCACCAAATATGATATGGACATGTCACGCAACATCAAACAAACATAAAAATGTATTTAGAAATCATCAAAACTAACTACAAAACAATTTTTATATCACATATTAAGAATATTTCAACTGTTAAAAAGGTAAAAATACGATATGTTCATAGACAAAACAATTCACTAAAAATATACAATAGAAAAAGTTGTTTTAAAATTTAAAAATATACAAATAAGTCACTGTAACCACTGCTCCATACTTGTTTATCAATTCTGTATAATCTGATATGAAAATAAAATTCAGCTTGCTTCATAATATTTCTTTTTAAATATATTGGGAGGGCGATCACTTCGCCCCCCCCCCATGAGATTCATTCTGTTTCTGTAATTCAGTTGTAGTGCGAGTGAAAGAGAGACCCTCAACGGAAGACAATTCTTCCCAAAGTGTGGATTTTCTTTCTCTGGTTTTCACTAACTGAACGCTTCATTTCTCTACATTTTCATTATCGCTCAACAAACGAAGTGTTTTGGTATTGAATGTGCTCCGGCCAAGAGTTGGATTTCTAATTATGGGGCATAATGACTTGTTTAAAACCAGACGTAAGCAAGAAAATATATCGCATATGCATACCACAGCTCTTGCTGTTTGCGCAGGCGTAGTTTGAGGTTTTTGCACATGCGTGGATAAGTGTAAAACACTAATACTGCTGTTTTACACATGCACGAATCGCAGTAGAAAAAAATTAAAATCGCAATTATAAAACTTTTTTTTTATTTTGATATGACTTTAATATACTAAGTTCTTCCCCCAATAAATGCCCTACAAAAAGATACAAATATCTCCAATATCAGGTAAGTATTTCTCGAGTTTTCCTCTTTGAAACATACAGACGCTTTTAGGAGACTTCATTTTACATTACGTGTAGATAATTTGAGACAGAAACACCAAGAATTTAATTCGTGCTCAAATGAGGCATGCTAAATGTTTGGCGCCAATACCACTTTGGAACAGAATGCGCAGGATTTAGGGAAAAAAACACATAATATCACAATCTATCGCCACTTATAATAAAGATGAAAGTCTGTGTGCGTATATTGGCAGGTCTGCAGGCCAGACCATTCGACCTACAGCTACCAGATACGGCACATGTGTACCTTGAAGCGCACCTCGGGAATGCGCACCTCGGAAGGATTTTTTTTTTTTGCATTTTTTAATTAGAATCTTAATAAAAAAAATCAACCGAAATTTTCGGCGTTTTTTCACGATAATTTCTGAAAATATTATCACACAAACATAAATTTTACATCATGTTAAAATTCAAAAAGTTATCTTTTTAATGCTACTAATGTTTTAACTTATAAATTAAGCTTCTATTTTCAATAAGTTTTTAAAAAATATTTTAAAACTTTATTTTTTAGCATTTTATTTCGCACAAAAGGAAATAAAATTTAACTTGCACGAGCACATTTCGTGTTCATGGAAAAAAAATTAGCTTTTATCAACGTGTTGACATCATAATAAAAAAGGCTGAAATTAAAATAAATAGTTAACTATTAATGGAAATTAAATCTAAAAAAGTGTCATTTTCAGCACGTGTTCTGTATGAAATGAAATAAATATAAAATAAGATATTTTCTTAAAAAAAAACATGCAAGAAAATTTTTTTCTATGACTTTTTACAATATCCAAATTATTATTTAAAAAAAATCCGTTTCATTTAAGGCAAATGTTGTTTAATATATAAGGATATCCACTCTGATGGGGGCTCGATAGATATTTTGTAAACCTTTAATAATAGACGTTTGCTAATAAAATGATGTAAGTAAAGAAAACAATTAAATTTTATGAAACTTCAATCGATAAATGTTCTGATAAATTACAAATTTTAAATTTTTATATAGATCCTCTGCTCTGTGAATCATATTTAACAAATTATTTTTGGGGCACTAATATTTTAAATAAAAAGAGTTGCACTCCAGCCGATCACTAAACTGACTGATTTATGAAAAAATAAATATCAGCATTTTATAAAAACGCAGATTTCAGTTAGCTTCTCCTTTGTTTGTAAATAGATGCATGTTGGCGTATTTGCGTGTGTCTTTGTTGGCGTTCTTCGACATGTTTGAATGAAATGGAATAATATATAAAATGTGATATTTTCTTTAAAAAAAAAAAGAAATGCGAGGAAAAAATTTTCTGTATCATTTTAAAAATAGCTCTATTATTAATTCAGTTTTATTTAAGGAATACATAGTTTAATATATACAGGATATCCACTCGAATTAGAGCTCAACAGTTAGTTTCTAAAATCCAATTAATTGGGTGTATATATAATAAAAATGGGCTAAATGAAATAAATAATTATATTTTATGTAATTTGAATTAATAAATGTTCTGATGAATTTTAAATTTTTATACAGATCCTCTGTTCTCTTAATCATATTTCTCACTTCTTTTTATAATAATTCAAGTGTGCCATCATTGAAAGTACAATGTTGTCTATCGTCATACAGTTTGGCTGAAATTCACAAATCGGCATTGTTACAAATCTGTGATGCTGCTTCCCAGCACGGTTGGTTCAATCAATGGAAAGACTGTTTTACGATCAGCTCTGTTAGATGAATTTGGCGACAAAATAGATAATACTGGAAACTTCCATACTTTTACCAGTTCAGCCAATAGGAACCGAGATACGTCTGATTGGTCCAGAACCTTATCTTCCCGGAACTATAAAAGGTTGGCAGTCTCAAGTCGTGTATCAAATCGTGTAAAGAGTCTAAGGAAAATAGTTGGATCAGTCCAGCGAAGAGCCCAAGTGAGTACTGAATTGAGCTGTGTGCCGAGTCCTGATATTTATTCTGGAAGCAGCATCGAGTCGTTTGTGGAGTAACCAGTTGTGTAATAGTGAGTCGGCAGTTGGATACAGCTAAAGCGAGGAAACAGTGGTGAATTGCAGACGCTCAGAGAGACCGTAGAGTGAAGCTACGAAGATTCCCTCCTTCTGCTGAATTCTGGCCGCTTTGTGTGCTGTGGTTGTTATTACTACTTGCGGGTCACTGTGTGTTGTAGTATCCTGCTGTGTGTTGACTGTGTTTGTTTTGGCTGTATAGTTGTCGTCTTCGTGTTAATGAAAGTCATCGTATGTCACTAAAGGAGTCTTTGTTTCATCGACCAACAAATCGCAAAAGAACCTCGGAATACCCATAACTGTATCTTTTCATATCGCTACAGGATACCAATATCAAAATCAAAGTAAACAAAGTAATGAAGAAGAAATGATTAAAAACTAACTGCTAAAACAAATTGTCATTATTTGGAGAGAAATAATTTCGAATCATTATAGGATATATTTACTCTGTTTAACATTATATTATATACGCACATTATATTTATATCATAAATTTTGCAGCCACTTTGGGATTGTTAGCAAAGAAAGAGGCACCGATTAGCCGATTTCAAAGCAATTCTGAATTTTAATTTCAACCTTTATCAATATTAGTAATGACATTTCATATCAATTAAAAATTTCAGTGAAATTAAAAAAGTAAGACTGATTTTCTTAGTTTTTATTTGCATAATAAGTCGAATTTTTATTTGCATAATAATTTGAAATATTAAATTCATATTTTTCCGTAAATTTCTACGAGCATAAAGTTAAAATAGTTCTACGAATCTATAATACTGCTTCCCTGTGCAGTTAGTCTTACGGAAAGGAAAAGAGTTTTACACATATTTTAATAAATTTTAAATGAACGCAGGTCGATCACCCTTGGCTATGACACCAAAGACGCATTGGCGATGAATTTGGCGACAAAAATAAAAGTTCTTGAAAATGCTAGAAATATGATAACATTTTTATAAGGAGCGAAATTCGCCAACCCTTCTTGAAAACTTGTATACCCTGTCACGGAGACTATAAAAAAGATGGCATAGAGCAAGATCGCATGAATTCTTCCAATGATCGCGGATGAACTCCCTATCTGCATTGTTTCTGTTGTTAAATAACCTTTATCTGTTGTTTTGGATTTCCGCCAGCGTTGCCTTTGTGTAAGCCTCGGCCGTGTTTATCATCACCCGTGTTTCGCGTTTCACTTGTGGAATAAAGGGCCTTTTCCGTACTCCAACTGGTCAACAGCCGCAGTCCTGGTTTAGAGGCAGCGCGTCTTCCTCGTTATCTGGACTTCCCGGGTTCGAGTTCTAGTTCGAGCAAGGCTGTTCTTTACCCTGCGTTCTATCTGTGAGGTGTGTGAAAGAGTACACCTGTAAAAAGTGGTTGTGCAAGCGCGTGTTGAATGCAATCTTCATATGAGCTAGAAGTCAGACTTCTGCCCTCGGGTGCTCAAGGGCTTTTACCCTCAGAAGCTATTGCACAAACTCGGCTTAAAATCGCTGACTTCGTTAGTGAGCTTGTCTAAGGCAAGTGCCAGAAATAATAACAACTGATCGACTTTAAAACAGGACGATTTCCGTGAACAATATCGATTCAAATCGTATTTATTCTGGTTCATTTCGCAACCAGAATTCTAAAAAATATGTAAAGGAAACGATTTCTTTTATTAAATAAGCCCATGCTTGTGTCCATAGCATTCATAAGTGAATAATTATTTGAGTATTTTTAATTTACTAGAGGCGTTTACTATCTCACAGAATTTTTAAATAAAAAGGCAATTAAATTAATTGAAATTATTATTACACTGAAAATTTACTTTTAAACGAAACTCCGAATGCTTTAGATGAGAATAATGCTTCCGTGTGGCAAACGTTGCAGTCAAAGTGTTTATTTTATATCAAATCTCTTATTTATTTACAGAAAATATTTCTTAAATACTGTTTGACAACGGATTCTAAAACCCTCCGCGCTTTTGCGCATACGTTAGAATGGGTTTAATTCGTCAAAATAGGGGTGAGAGGAAAGGTGAAAGGAGGGGATGTTAGGAGGGGACGAGGAATTAAAATATTAGCTTAGAAATGACACGATATTCACATACGCGTGAAAAAAAATTGAACAAAAAGTATCTAATAGGGCGAAAATCGACTTCAAAGAATGACGGAGAATTCCGGAAATGCGCTCGTCCTTCCGCGTCTCTTCCCTTAACGAGATAGAATTGTCGAAAAGTGGTCATCGCAGAATACTGAAACGAACAGTAAAATTATTAAACATTTATTTATTAAAATTATCCATTAATTGCAAAACAATGGCAAATGGAATGCATGATCTATTATGCTCAGGTTTCGTGATGCAATTTGTTTTATGCATTATTGATGGTGACGCAATATTTTCCTCATTGCATTATTGATGGCCTGTATATCATATTATCGAATGCACAGATATGACTTCAAATACGGATTCAAGGACTTACGCGGACTTTTCAAAGTGGAATATTTAGATGCTTTTCTTTGCGTATGAGAAAATAACAGGATCAGGAATAGAACTAAAGACGGTGAAGCATTGATACTGCATGGCACTCAGTTGTGGAGAAGCAACATAATCAGGCAAATGAACCGTACCCACCTTCAGCCAAATCATTATAGACTGCGTGTGGCAAAAAAGCAATTTTCTGTGTGCGTCCAGCCGCTAGCGTGACATCACTTCAGAGGAGCTGAAAGGAATAAAAGAAAAGAAAAAAATGAACGAACAGCAATGCAACGGCATGACAGCATTATTTATTATCGTACTTTATTTAATGAATATTTTTTTCTGGGCTAAGCAGCGACAGTGCAAAGCGAAATAGTTTTGAATACAACGCTTAATATTCTGCTGCATACACATAAACCGTTTTACAAATATTTGGACTGAATACTGAATCTTTCTCTTTACTTATAATAAAGATGGATGTGTGTATTGGTGCTATGTAGGCCAGATCTGTTGACTTCAAGCCACCAAATTTCGTAAATGCATACTTCAGACGGTGGGACTGTGAATCGCAGACCTATAGTTTTGAAATATTGATTAGAATTTTTTATCAAAAAAACAAATAAAATTTTGAAGTTTTTCCACGATAACCACCAATATTATTTCAGCACAAAAACTGTTACAGCATTTTAAAATTAAAAAAATATATTAGAGTGCCCCATAAGTTTCTTTCCTGTTTCTAATATGAAATGATTACACAATAATTACTGTGTAAGATATGATTTATTTTGCTATATAAGAACCCTTTTGCTCCCATCTCTCAGGAAGACTCACTAGGCCTTCTTTTCAAAACTGTTGTGTTTTGAACAAGAAATAATCCTCGAGGTGCGCTTTTATTTCGCAGATGCATTTAAAGCGCTTATCGCGAAGAAAATTTTTTTAAGGACAGAAAGAAGTAATAATCAGATGGAGCGAAATCTGGAGAGTATATAAGGTGCGGTAAAACATCCCAATCAAACTGTAAGAGCTTCTCTCTTACGACTAATGCAATATGTGGCTGGTCTAGCGTTGTCATGTTGGAAAACAACGCCTCGTTAATGCATTAATTCTGGCATTAATGCATTAATTTTTTTTTTTTTTTTTTGCTATGACATCTTTCAATTGATCCAGTTGATGACAATATTTCGTAGAACCTATTATTTCATCTTGAGGAAGGAGCTCGTAGAAAATAACGCCTTTCTAATCCCACTAAAGGGACAAAAGATCTTTTTTGGGGTATAGTCCCGGCTTTGTGATGGTTTATAGCTCTGGAACGACTGAAACCGATGACATAGTCGGCTAATAGAGAAGCCTGCCTGTTTGCACAGGCAGAGTCAGATAAGGTCATTCATAGCGCGATGAGAAAGAAACTTTTGGGGCACCCTAATATATATTTTTCAATGATATTAAATTTTTCCAAATATATTTTTCTATTTTTAATTAATATCTTAAGTATTTTACAAAAAGACATTCATTGTTAAAGTGAAAATGAAACCATTCACACTATTACCACTAATATTTCCTTCTGCCTTTTTTTCCATTGTTGTAACCAAAATATCAAGATTCGGCATATTTTCCCATGTTGAATAGGTTTCAGCATAAGACATGCTTTTTATAAATCCTTTAATAGAACTTAAAAGTAAGGTATGAGCTCAGGATCAGGAGACAGCGGAAAAATTTCCCTGTCCTCCTGATCCTGAGCTCTAGACTCCTGATCCTCCTTTTTTCTTGAATATAGTTGGGTGTCTAAACATATGGACAGGAAGGGAAATGCAGAGCACAATGAACTGAATCGAGTAAGTTTTTTGAAATAATGTAAATTAAATGCCTATAAAAAATGTAAAGATTAAAAATATTTTGTTGAAGGAACAATTGAAATGTTCAGCAACCATTAATTCCGGCGAACTAATTAGTCACCATAGGGTAATAGTGCAATAATAAAAATATAAAATTTAGAAGTTTTTATTTAAGTATCAATTTTTAATAAAACATATGAGCGTCAAATAAAAAATTTGTATAATATAAAAATATTGTATGGGAAAAGCGGTCACGGAATGTGCAATTCACCACATAAAAAAAGAATTTAATATATGAAAAGTTTTAAGTAATCTTTTAAGACATAAAAATGTTTACAACATATTTATAATAATTAATAAATCAATAACTAAATGTATATTATAAATTTTTTTAAATCAACAGATTTCAAATTAGCAATATATTAATGTTTCTCTAATGTAGCAATCTATTAATAATGATGTTAACAATAATATGCAATTAAAGCTGAATAGCTGTTATCACAGAAAGAGATATTCCTAAAATCACAATTCCTAAAAATTGTGATTTCTGTACACGAGAATTACATAAACTCTGTTCAAAACATTCACCTCATAACTTCACAAATCAGGAATGCGAGAAAAAATTACAATTTAAGATATAGCAATGAAAAGACAATACCCGGATTCAATGTATAATCAGCTTGAACACAGAGTATTCACCTCCAGCAGGTGATTCAATGACACGACACTCACACTACTAAACCATTACAATTAGGCAAGATAGAAGAAAATATATATATAGCTCTTAAACTTATGCGGGCCGGCGACCTGGCCTAGGAGTAGCGTGTTCTCCCCGTGATTTGGGCATCCCGGATTCGAGTGCAATTTCGGAGATTTATTCTTCCCCATGTGCTCGATCTGTGAAGTGTGTGAAGGAGCCCCTTGTAAAAAGGAGTTGTGTGAGCGAGTGTGTGAGTGTCATCTTCTTATGAGCTAAATTCAGTCTTCTGTCCTCGGGTGCTCAGGGGCTTTTACCCTCAGAAGCTACTGTATCCCTCTCTCCCAGATCTCTTGGACTTGGTTTGAATTGGAGTTCAATTCAAGGGGGATAAACAACAAAAAATTAAGTGAAATATTCTTTTGATCTTTAGGGACTGACAGCCAAAAAGTTCCCATCTCTACAGAGGGGACGGCTTTTCTCTTACTCCCTCCTGAAAATTAAAAAAAAAAATCAAGCAGTAAAATAGCTATATCCTGCTTATAAAATAAATCACAAATATAATTTTTTGCAAATGTAGGTAATTAATTATTTTATGTATTATTAAATAAGATTAAAACTTATATCTGATATAATTTTTCTATAGTAATTTTGCATAAATATGGCAGTAAAATACGAAATTTTTTCTACTACAAGAAGAAAAAAAAAAAAAAAAGTGCATCAAATAAAGATCGGACTGAACAGTGAAATTTGAAATATGAAAATATAAATACTATTTAGTTAAGCATTCGACTGCTTTATTTATTGTTCAATCAACGATTCTCTTAAAAGCCTCCATGTTATTATTTTCATTTTTCTCTTCTTTTGAAGAGAGAGCATGAGAGAATTTAAAATCGAAGCTTTCTGAACACTAAGCAATACATAATCTTCTATAAACATAAAATTTGAAAGATTCATAAATTAACAATTCATTATAACTCACTTAAAAAATGTTTAGATAGCATTTTATATACTTTTTTTATTTAAAAAATATTGTTGACTTTAATTTTTTTAAAAATTTAGTTAATGTAAATGTTCTGACTTTAATATATATCAATATCTTTTCCTTCGACGACGAATATTGCTACAATGTTTGAGATTATAATTTTGACCTAGACAGTTCTTCGTTTAGTTCAGTTAATAGTGTGCAATGTAATATGATGCAATGAAAAATGCAATGTTTTCGTATGCCATCATTTGATTGGCCGATGAATGACCTTGGATCGATCGTAATTTTAACGAAAATTTGAATCCGTGAAATTGAGATTGCAGCATCGCCTGAAAAATTAATCTTCCGTATGCTTTCAGAATACACTTGTGGACGAAAAATCCTGGCAAAATATATGAATCTAAGATCCATTTCAACAATAATAATTGATTAAAAGGGCACTTCAAACGAAGAGAAACTATTATTCTCCTCAGCAAATTTGACGTCAATCTGTTTTTATTGAACGCATGGAGAAAATCAAGTCCTTGGAAAATTGAAAAGTCTTTTTTTCCCTCCAACTTAGTTTAGTTTAGTTATATTAATGTCCTATTTTAAAGTAACACTAGGGCTATTCTTGGACGGACCTCGTCATTTTGAACCGCGGTCAGACGAGCAGGGGAAAGTGTATCATGTCTACAGTCGCACAGGTTGTCGGAATACATATTGTCCTGTCGCAATAGAACCATATGAGAAGAATAAGATATTATTGAACCATTCAAAAACCTTAATTCTATTGTTACATTGTATAACTCTATGAAGTAAGAAAGCTATAAAGAGATGAAACATGATGGTTTTAATGAAGTGAATGCTGTTTAAGTTCTCTTCCTTTTCATAATCTACCAAACGCATAGTTTGAAGCTATCGGCTTGGAAAACGAAAGTTATAACACAAATCATTAACGCTCAGACACTTTACTAAAGGACCACAAGCAAGCAAAATAGTGACTCGATAGTTACCTACAGATGCAATACATAATGTGAAACAAATACATGCGTGTGAAAGATTGTATAACTATTAAAAATAAATAGTGAGATCATTTGCTCTGATATAGAAGCAACATAAACTATGAGAAAAGTTAATGATATTATGTAATCAAAACAAAAGCAATAAAATTATTCTAAATTATCTAGATAGAAAATTTCTACTGATACAGTAATTTTAAATTTAAAAAATTATATTGAGGTGCAATGCAAAGGTTTTTTCACACTGACAATAATATTAATTCTTTAAAATGCTATATCCCAAATTTTATGTTTGCAGACGATTCCGAGTTGCTTCGTATTTAGAAAGCATCGGTTTTAAAGTTTCTTGCATGTTTTCTCTTAAAAAATGAAATGGATGCCAAAAAAGAAAAAGAGAGAGAGAGAGAGAAGATGAAGAAGAGGCTAAGTCATTAAGAAGATTACTGGTAAAACAAAACTTAAAAGAATATAGTATGTTCAATATTTAGCTAAATAGTATTTGAGGAGTTAGAAACTCAATGAAATCTTTATTCGAAGAAAATAAATTTGAAAAAATGATCATAGAAAAACATTTCAAATTTTATCGATAATTTTCATAAGATATAACACTTTAAAGGCAAACACTAAGTCAGATATAAGTTTTAATTTAATGAATAATTTATAAATAATTAATTGCTTTCACTTACGAAGAATGAGTGAGATTACTGCAGATTTTTGTTTGAAAGAATATTTCACCAAAGTTTAAAAAACGTATACATTTTTTCTCCTCTATACCATTTCTCGATAGAAATGCAATGAACACAGTGAAATAAACTTTTCAGCATCGCAAAAAAAGAGATATGAACAACACATCCACACAATTTAGGGGGAAAATATTATGAATTATTTCAACATATTTTAATTCTTATTGAATATTTAGGAATTTTTATTTCTATATATAACAACTTTCTATTCCATTCATTGTTTTCAATGCCTCGGTATTTTGCTTTGACATTCAAATATTCTTCCTATTCATAGGCCAATAAAGACGTGTATGAAAAAATTATTTATAGTATTTTTAAAAATTAATATATCTTGCAATTCATAATCACAATTATTATGAAATCTTGCAGTCCATTTTTTTTCTCAAAGTCGCGATAAGATATTACCTATGCTATGGAATAAATGTTTTTAATTTAAAATAATTATTTATCTAATAATTAGCTTAAAATATTAAAATACATCGGGAACTTACAATTGTTCGAATTTCAAAAATTTGGCACCTCAAAAAGAGAGGGGGGAAAAATCGCTTATAAAATTAAATTTTCTAAAACATGCATCAACTTAAATGAAAACATGTTATGTAACTTCTATTCATTCATTCACAAATCACGTTTTTAAAACTTTGCGAGTATGAAACAATATTTTCAAGATTCGCAATACAAAATAATAATAATATTAAAGGAAAAAAGCGTGGTTCAGCACAACCATGTTGCTTCGTCGTCACTCGAAAAAACACTCCACTTTCAAACTCGCTTTCTAAAACAATGCGTGGATCGAAAAAAAAAAAAATCCATTTCAGCGGATTCTTGCTTCATCAGCAATAAATCCAAGGAACTCTCTCAACTCCACCAAGAGAAAATGTCGGGAGCATTTACCTCTCATGCTGTTGCCATGACGACGGGGTGATTGCGGTCACATTTTTAGAGTTATCCTCCCACCATTTAATTAAGGCTTGCAACCAAAACCGTTAAACAGAAAAGTGCCGTCTCTCGTGCAGGGTCATAAGTTGTTGCAAACGCTTTCGCCTTACTATAACGCGAAATTCAGAATCCGCCAGTCAAAATAATTAAACGCATAACTCCTGCTCAACGTATTTTGAATGAGTTTAGGCGAATCAATGCATCCGCAGTAAGCTGGATGATAATACTGTACTAAATAAAGTGGATAATGCGGAGATTTAGTCCAGGATTAAGGAATTTATTGAAAGAAATTTTCATAAGGAAAAACATTTTTTTTTTAAATTTTTTTCGGCGTTCAAAGAAACATTTTCTACGGGTTTCATCCTGTGTGTTTTCTTTTAAGGCCGACAATGTTTGTCCGATGAGACGTATCTGTAAAACTTCGGCTGGAAATATCTGTAGTGGGTTATGCATTTAAAAAAATAATACTAAATACAGGGTATCCCATAAGGTATACAGCGTCTAATATTTACAGATTTGGAAAGAACGCATCACGACGAGTTTTTTTATATATAACATGTGGGGTACCCGAATATAGCGTCATAGCCTAACTACACGTAAAACGTTGATTACGAATCCGATAGTCTGTATTCGAAATTACGACGGATAAGACGATTGCTTCCCTGGGTGACTGTACGAATTTGTGGCAACCGATGAGAGGAAAAGCGTATCTGCATGTGAATATGTAAATTACAGCGGCGGCATGCAAGTCTAGAAAACAGGTTTCGTGAGAATGAGTCGCGCTAAGAAATTGCTGTGTACTGTACGAAATTGTTGCGATTCTAAAATGAGCAAATGTTCGGTAGCATTGTGTTTTCATGGTGCTGATTCATCATGAATTGTAATCACCAGAGAGTGTAGTAAAAAAATTCAAGAACAATGCGGCAATTTTTAACATTTTCCTCATAGACTGATCGGGTTGAATTTCATTACGAAAGAGGTAATTGTACTGAGTGACCACCTTATTAAATGAATTTTAACCCGTGCGACTTTCTTCATGGGGACGTCTGAAAGACAGAGTGCATCTCACACAGCAATCAACATTGGACGACTTGAGAGCCGTAATTGAAACCGAGGTCAAGGAAATCGAAATAGATGTTTTGCAGAAAATAACCGCAAACTTCGATTCCAGAATTCGCCATGTCACTCGTTCGAACGGACGGCATTTCGAAAATTTGTTGTATTAAAAGTTCCCTATAAACATGGATTTTCATTTGGTTTTCCTCCCATTTCTTGAAGTTTTCATAACACAAGCTTCACACCTTAATTAGACTATATTAGGGAATCCCACACTTTATACATCAAAATACTCGTCTTGACGTGTTCTATCCGAATCTGTAAATATTAATTAGAAGTTGCATACCTTGTGAGACACCCTGTACATACATAATGATGTTGCTCTTGTCCATGGCCTTATGTAATAGGGCAAACCTTGAAAACAGAACATTTTACAATTTTTTTACAGATAATTTTTATTTCGAGGGTAGAAAAGAAAATAGGTTCTTTTGCTAAGAAGATGGTTGGAATAAGATTATCTTCATGTCCCTGTACGAGAAAATAAATGACAAATTTTCAGCAAGAAAAAATTAACAGGAATAGACTTACGAATCTGCTTGTGTCGGTTGTGGTTTGGTTTCGACATTGAAGGTTTACGGTGTTTCAATTCCGTTTCATTAATCCCGCATCTTAGTTTCTGGCGCAGAAATGATGATAACAGAAGGGGGTTTTAGCAAAAAATTATGTAAAAATTTGATAAGTATATAGTATAGGGATACAAATAATATATAAAACATTTTCAATTAGAACTTGTTAGTAATTTACATTTTTTCTGAACTCTACAACAGTTCCTTCTATTGTAGAAGTAAGTTTCTCATTTGCATAATAAGGCTAAAATATCCTACAACCGATACAATATACCTATGCTCTACAACCTATACAATAAAAAAAATCACAAAAAAAAATGAAAACGGTTATCGCACATTTCAAGTTATCATGTGAGAACATTGCTTTTTTTTAAAAGTCACGTGATATCAATCCGACAGATAAAAACACCATGTACGATGTAAAAGCGATGTTTTTTAACCATCTCAAAATCAACCGCGTTCTAAAATTTTTTCTCGAAGCCAGAATTTTTTCGTGAAAAACCAGTAAATTTCGATTATCAACAAAATTAAATAGCATAGCAACCGCCGATAAATTGCAAAAAGGAACTAGTCAAACTAAGAATAGGTATACACGTTTCGAATTAAAACTGTCTAAATGACAAGGGTGGAAAAATGTAGAAAACGCATCTGATGGAACAAAAGGTCAAACAAAAAAATATAATACTTGCTAATATAGTTCATTCATCAAAAAGTAATGGTCACAGGGGATTCTGAAACAATCAATGTATCAAATCGTACAAGAAAAATGTTAAATTTCCTTTTTAAAATATTATATTAAGAAATATATATTTGCATAAAATATCAAATAACAAATTCAAATTAATTCAATGGGTTAAAATGATACTTTTAGTGTTATTTTAAATGCAAATGCATTTTATTCAATTTAGGGAAGTGTTTTTGTTTTTAGTTGTTGTTTTTTTAAGATTCGCAGAAAAAAAAGTAAATAAATAAGTGGAAGAAAACACTTTTCAATAGCGTTCGTATATTGATACTTTGGAGATCACATAATGCAGCAAATGATTGGTATTATTTCCCAATACTCAGAGAAACAAAACATGCCACAAAAAAATAGTTAAAGGAAATACAAGCAATACATCCGATAATTTCTAACTCACTAAAAAGTTCTCCAAGAAATGAAAAAATAAATTAATTCTTGTATCTAGCATATTTATTTACAATAAATTACTAGACTTTAATGCTGTTTAATAGGGCTGGGCGGTAATGGAACTTCATCATCGCGATTTATCGTCCAACACATACTGATATTTTTCGATATATCGTGATATCATTATTTATTTATAGCTATTTATAAGTTACAAATAGCATTTCTAAACATACTGACTGATCAGAACGACTTCGAATAAAAGAAAATTTCAATTTATATAATAAAAATATTTATTTCCTTTTAAATAAAAATAGTTAGAAAATAATTTTGTTAAAACAACTTTATATGTCTGCATATTACAATTTATAAAATTGCGTTTAAGACAAGTATCTTTATATATTATAATATGAAAATATTTATAGAAATATTAACAAAAATTATGTATGAAAGTGAAAAAGAATGAAGTGCAACAAAAATAAACACTAACCGGAAACCAAAATGAAATCGAAAATTAATTGTGAATATCGAATAATTGTAATAGAATTTCTTTTCCTTTCTTTTTTTTTATGCGAGTACGCTTACGTGTAAAAATGCGAGCTGCGCATAAAATTGTAAATTTAGTCTGAATGAATCCTTTTTGCTTTTATTTCTGAAGATAAAAATTTAGCGACTAAACAAAGGACAGTCAACAACCTTCTGATAACCGCAATTATTTCCTTACGACATCATTCACTTAGGGAACATAAAATAGTTTATTCCAAAATGACATGCTGGAAACAAGTAGTTTCATATATTAGAAAATGACAGTGTTTATAGAAATATTAAGAAAAATTCTACAATAGGGTCAAAAAGAATGAAGAACAAGAAAAATAAACACTAACAGATACACAAATCGAAAATGCAACTTAATTGTGAATATCAATTTATTGTATCGCGATTTATCGTAAACTATTATTCATATCATGATTTCGATCGATATTTTTCGAAAACCGGCATCAAAAAAACGATTTTTCAAACATATCGATTTTTTTCGATAAATCGAAAATAGGCACAGCCCTACTGGGTAATATTTTACATCTAGTTTAAAACAGCTTTAGATGTTACCAATATCAAATTCATACTGTCGCAACTCGTAGTGCAATCGACTTGAAGTTCAAAGAAGACACCAGCTGGACCGGTCTCCGAAAACTTACTTTCACGCTTCTTAAAAAAGTGTCATCCATCCCCTCCCCCACGAATGCCGCGAGCACGAGTAAATGTGCATTCTGCGTTTTGTAGTACAGAAGAGAAAACGAATATGCGTTTTGGACGTGTTTTTCCGACCGAATGAAGTCAAAACATGGCATATAACTAACTACACTGTCAGTAACAAGCACATAAACCAAATTTCATTGTTTCATTTATTCAAATTGTTGTTTAATGAGTTATGCCGTTAACATGCATGTGAGTGGACAAACTGACAGGTGTTGAATCCCTCGAGGAATTTCAAAATTTGATATTTATCGACCTTTTCAACACTAAAATAGCATACCAAATATTATCCATCTAGTTCTTTACATTTTGTAGTTATCGTGTTGAGCTCATCTCAGACAGACGAGACTTCTCAGACTTCCTGAGAAGGAATTTTGTACAACATTTGACAGAAATCTACCAATTTGGTGTAAAGATCACATGAAAATTTCACAACGTCTAGGTTAAAAGAAGGTGACCTAAGGCACACCAACACAATTCCAAAAATATGTTTTTCACACTGAGGAAGATCACGATGTTTTTCCAATTCAGAGATGAAGACTCGTCGAAATCTGGAAATAAAATTTCTTTAACGATTACAATATTTTTTTTTACTTTATACTTCGTACATGAGTATGTTTTTTTACCTGCGTCCTGTCCTAAGGGTAGCGCGTCATTTATGTGATCCGAGCATCCCGGGTTCCAGTCTTAGTTCGGGCATGGCTGTTCTTCACTCAGTGTTCTATCTGTGAGATGTGTGAAAGAGCCCCCCGGTAAAAAGGGGTTGTGCAAGCGAGTGTGTGAGAGTCATCATCGTATGAACTAGAAATGAGATTTCTGTTTTCGGGTACTCAGGAGTCTTGACCTTCAGAAGCTACTGCACCCCTACTTCCCCGATCTCTTGGGCTTGGCTTGAATTGGTGTTCAATCCAAGGGAAACAACAACAACAAAAGTTTTTTTTTTTTAAGTGCATTAAAGCTGAAAATCATAGCATTAATGTGAGTTAGACCTTAGTTATAAAACATTTTCCAGAAACGCTTTCAAAAAAAAAAAAAAACCTTTGTTAATTATGTCATTATAATATATTTTGCAATTTGACGTTCTAAAAAAATTGCGTGGAAATTATTAAATTATTATTTAATAATTTAATAATTTCAATAATTCAATTTTCAAGCAATAAATTAATTATGGTGATTTATTTTCGTTCCTTTCTTGTCCACTGCAAATTCGAATATTAATATCACCAACTTTATTGTCCCAAAATTATTTCGATTTAGAGCATGAATGCCCATCCGAGCTTCAATCGCGATTCGATCTAAAAACAATGACAAAAACAGCGACACCAACAAATTATAATATTGCGCTATTATCATAGTAAAATCATAAATTATGTAAGAAATCGCAGCGAAGGAGTCATTTTTTTAAACAATGTCCGAGAATATAATGAGACAAGTAATGAACGTTGTGGGTTCAAATCAGTCAGCAGAAGCAGAAGCCAGCATAGAATTTAGTGTGTGTACTTCAGGATTGAAGGCACTGACGGCTTTGACCATCCTACGCAAAAGAAAATTCCAGTCCATGTAAAATTTAAACGTAAATATTCCGCCGCCATGAATGTGTCCTTAAACGCCAATGGTCTCCATTGACAACGACGTTCCATTCTGTTGATGAAAAACAGACCAACTAATCGTTAATTACGATAATAATTATCAAAATTATAAAAAAGAAATCTAGTTTTATAATCTAGTTTTTTTATAAAAATTTGATTTTTCCCGATCTCTGAGAATTTACTGATCATTTCCGGTTTTCCCGTAGGCTGAAATGACACGTACGTAACCGCACATTTTTAAAAACAAATTTCTATTGACAGTTTAACTTTTTAAAGTTTCCTTTAATGCTAAACTATTCGGTAAGTATAATTGCTTTTAGTAAAAAAATATAAAAAAACCTGCAATAGGCATTTTTGCTTATCTAAACATATCGATAAATCTACCCATAAATCGTTTTTTCCCAAAACATTTTTAAGTTTCACACACAGAGGTTCGAAGATAATTATCTTCATTTAAAAGATCTTTTTTAGTATTAGTTCGTCGTAAGCGTTTAGAAATTTGACAGATTAATTTTTGTCATGCATTAATAATATATTATTTTGTGGAGCCATAAATTAATTTTTAAACAATGTTTTCCATGCCCCGTTTAATTTCTCGTTTTGAAGTAACAGAAAAGATATTTCGGCAAGAACTTTGTTATTTTGAATCGCAGGTAGATGATGAGCACGCCACTTGAGTTAGCACCTCTTCACTAAACTTCCATGCCTCGTTAGTTGGATATATTTTCTACTAACAAACTCTTTTCATCTAAAATACTGTACTTTATGATTAAATTTTAAAATATATATATAACTAATTTTTTTTAAACAAATGTCTCTTTTTTTTACATTCAGGGTTTTTATTCAAAGTCATGAGTATTTTTTGAACCATTTTTCTCTTATCGGAAATATGAGCAATAATTTCAAAACTGCTCATCATTTTTTTTAGTTCCCACCCCACCTCAAACATACAAAACGCTGCGTCAGACAGGCTTCGAAAAAGAATCCCAGAAATGGTGCTTTCCTTCCCCTTTCTTGGAACTTCCATAACAAAATAACGGCAGTTGCAGCAGGACAACGGAAGCTCTTGGAATTAATTTATTTGCTGGAATTTTTTTAAAAATCCGTCTATCAGACATTTAAAAGACTTTCCTGTGTGTCGGCGTTATTAGGCTGCTTTCGGCTTTTATTAAGGGAAAGCAGAATAATTCTGACGCGGTCATTTTATAGCCAAGATATTAATAAATATATAAGGTAAAAGAGATAACAAAAAATATTTTCTTTCTAAATGAGTTTCTTACCATTTTAAGAATTTATTTCTCAGTAAAATTATGATTAAATGCATATTTCTTATTGCAAGCATACGAATTTTATTAGGTTTTATTTCTATTTTACAATAAAATTAAATTATTTCAATGCCTTAATACAAAATTTATATTTACTTTCATAAAGGACAAGAAATTCGTTTGAAGATTTGAAACTGGAACAACAGAGTACTTTATATATCCTCTTATAAATTGAAAGAATTTTCCAAGGTACGATGTATCGTAGTTCGGGTATGTAAAGAAACGCATTGAATAAATTTTCCAGTGACTGAATGTGCCATATTCATTTCATGAAATATTTAAATAAAATATTACTCAAGGATTTCATTTCCCCATTTAACACTACACAGCAAGTATTCCAGTAGTTAAATAAAATTCTTTAAGTAAATGAGTTTAAGAAGTGCATGGTGTATAAAAATTTAATATTAAAATTAGTTTATTAAAAGTGTTAATTTTTAATTTAATTTCGTTACTAAAATGCTTGCGATTTTTACAATCATTAAAACACAATGTTGTTGTATATGACGTGAGAATCCTTTTGTGATTTGACACTGCGATGTCAATTTAAGTGGGATAATCTCTATTAGATGACATCGCAATGGTCTTCACGCGATACAACAAGTGCTTTCATTTGACTGCGTGGTGATTTCAAGCATGAGAGACATCACCTGATATGACGTCATAATAAGTGTGATGATTTTCTTCTTTAAGTGACACCTTGATTCTGCAGGTATGGCAAAACTCTCACGATTCGACGCCATGATATCACAACAAACTCGACAAAAGCGAAGGGTTCAATTCACAGCGATGTTGCCATTGCTACTGATGCAATTATAGAGGCAGGTATTGTTTATACCTGCCTCTATAATTGCATCGATATTTTCTATTGCATTCTGCCTCTATAATTTATAAATATATATAAATATATATTTATACATCAATATTTTCTAATGAATAAACTAAGAGTTTCTTTAAATCAATAATTCTTTAAAAAGTATATACTTTAATGAATGAATGGAATAAATGAATAAAAGTTGATTAAGAAATTAAAATTATCTTTAAAAACTAATATTTAAACTGATCATAAACTTTCATACACCGTTTCAAAAATCTTAAACCAAAACAAATCTTTCAAATATAAACTTCATTTCCAGCCAACCTCAGCCGGCAGAAAAGGAAGCATATCCGTCATTCATTAAATATTTCATTTAAAATACGTTTGAGAATATTACCTTTTCAAACAAGGCAAATAAATTTAACTTTCACCTTTCGAAAAATCTACTTTACTTGTAAGCCGCGGGCCGGGAATAAAACTTGTCTGCATTTCAGTAAGTTTTAACTCCTAAATCAATTAGTTGCATTTTAAGCGTGGATGTTTTTATTCTTAACTATACTCTCATTTAAATGTACGCCATTCGCTTTAGAAAAGAGCCATTTTAAATTTTCGATGCTGTCAGATCAAACTTTGCCTAAAGTCACTTTGAAAGGTTCATTCATTCTGGAGATTTAAAATTTTGCTGTCGAGAGACTACGAAAACGTACTTTCTAGAAAATAGTCATTCCGTTCACTTCTGCTGGTAGAAAAGAAAACAAAGGGACTGAATATATTCTGAAGACGTGATATTGTGGCGGCAGTGAAAAGATGTATTCTTCAGCAAGAAGTAAAGTGAAGTGATGCATATGAGCCAACCATTTAAGCCTTCAGTCATTTTTGGGGACGCTGGCCTTCGCTGTTTCCTTAACTCATCTCTCAAACTTCCGAAATTTTGTAGTTTCCGTTTGAGTTCCAGCTCGCATTGGATGCCCCATTCTAGTTACGCCACGGTACCACACATAAAGAATCATCACGTTTTTTAGATAGGTTTTAGGTAATTCACCAACATATAAAACAAAATATGTTGTTATATGTTCTGGTAAATTATTAAATAATACTTTTGTCCACAAGCCCGGAATTTTAATTTTACATCTCGAAAAGGGAAACTGCAGCACTAAAAGAACCGTGAGAAATTTTCCATCCACTAGAATAAGGTTTTGAAGTTCCACACGAAGGATAGCCATTTTTATTTTATTTTTTGAAATTCAGCTGTGATTTCCATATTTCGGCTCATCTTGTGCCACACCGCGCTTTTCTTTTATCTTTCGCCGCTAATCCGACTAAGCGTCGTTTAATCTATTTTGGACACTGCCAAAGCAAATGAGGAGAAATATTTCCCATGAAAATCTCTCTCAATCCTTCTTTCACGTTTAATGAAGGGAAAAAAATCCGTCATAAATTATTAGATAAAGAAAATTCTTTGCGATGTTAATAAAATTATTTCGGTCATGTTCCTGTTTTTTAAAAATTTGAGTTTTTATACGAGTTTATACTTTGACATTATGTTCGGCTTGCCAGTAATTTCTGAAATCCACTTATTTTACAGGATCTTGGCCTAAATGAAGAGTAATTGAACTTAGCGAGTAATTATGAAGACATTATTTTTTTTTTCTTATCCTCCTGCATTAGCCCCCTGGGGGAACACCTCGAAAAGAGGATGAGATGCTTCCGGCGTGGTAGTTGGATCTCGCCTCCCTGGAGGATAAGTGGGGGTCTGGCTCCTCCCATCGATGACAAGAAGTACTTCCTTCAGGAAGGGTTGTACCGTGGCCGGTGATGGCCCTTAGAAATCAACCACAGTTCCAGCCAGTGTTGCTGTTGCGGCGGTCCGGTCATTTAGTATTTATTATATATGTGCCTTCGGACCGGTCGGAGAATCAGTGATATGACTATCCTCCTGCATTTTACTGAAGTTCTTAACATAAGATGAGAACATAGAAATAGTCAAAATTCCTAAGAGAAATAGATAAGGAAAAAGAAAAGCTTTATTCCAGCATATTTTCCTTCGCCCATCAGAAGAGAATAAATAATCAAAGAACTCAAAGAAGTTTTCAAATCACGAAATGAAAATGTAATAAATAATGGATATCAAGTGGGAAAATTTTGATTTGAGAAAAATCTCCAACTTTTAAGTCCATCAGAAACAAAATCAACTTCACAGTTGTTGGCCTGATCTGACTGACATCACATCCATTCTTAGTGAATATTTGCGATTGAGAAGTTACAGAAAACGAATCTCTCAGTGATTATTAAATTTGTTTGTTGAATCAGAGATTTCCATCCTCTTTCATTTCACATTCAAGACAGTTAGGAGGCCCTGAAAAGTTCTGTCATCTTTTGAGAGAAAAGATTTTTAAATTAAAGAAAAATCAATCAAGTCTTTTAAATTAAAGAAAAATCAATCAAGTCTCTTCAACTATTAAAAATCTCGACGTTGTTAAGAAAAGTAAAATTCAATATTAAATTTTTGCCTGCATTCGTACAATATTTGGAAAATTCCAGCAATACCAAATATCTCTTGGTGAAATCAAAGACCGAAAATTAAGGTTAAAAAAACAGCTAAATTTAGCGAGGAAGTGTGTGAAGAAGAGCATAGAAAAATACAAGCTTATCAAAACATTTATTCAAAAGACAGAGTTTTAGTTTATTTTAGTTAACGTCTCATCATAAAGCAACACTAGGGCTATTTGGAGACGGATCTCGTCATTTTGAACCGCGGTCAGACGATGAGGATGACACCTGAGCTCGCAACCCTCTCTCCGAACTACCACGCCACACCAGCGGGAGGACGTTTGGCCCTGACGGATTTAACGTGCACCAGACCCGCTTGCACGACGGTTCTTCGGTGGAATCGGGTGTCGAACCTGAAACCTTCCGATTTCTATGTTATAACCTTACCACCAAGCCACCGAAACATTTTGCTTGAAAGCAAATATAAAAATAAATTCATATGACTCTCCATTTAAATCGCAACCACAGTTTATAATTTTTAACTCATTAAAAACCCCGTTAGATTGAAACGCAAAAAATTTTGTAAGTAAAATCTTGTATATATTTATCTTGGAGCTATATAAAAACAAGCAAATGCGCCTTCCACACATTATAATTTTAAAGAAATATTTAAAGCGCTCAGTCATGACGATATTGATTTCATATTTATCTCAAATATCTAATACAATTTTCTAGAATTATTGACCACATTTATCTAAAAATGCCTTAAAGAAGTTCACATTTCATTTAAAGAGGGATTAATAATTTCAAGTGACACCCCCCCCCCTAGGGCCGCGGTGCTCCGGTGGTAAAGTCTCGGCATCGGAACCAGAGGGTTTCAGGTTCGTAACCCTGTTCCACCAAAGAACCATTATGTAAGCGGGTCTGGTGCACGTTAAATCCGTCCAAGCCAAACGTCCTCCCTTTGGTGTGGTGCGGAGAGAGGTGTGCTAGCTCAAGTGTCGCCTTCGTTATCTGATCACGGTTTAAAATGACATCCATCCAAAAATAGCTCCAGTGTTGCTTTAAAACAGGACGTTAATATAATAAGCTGAACTCAATCTACCTCTCCCCTTTCTTCTTCATAATGAAGGGGGGGGGGGTAAATTGTAGACCCACTGTCCAATTTTTGAAAAATTAATTAGCCATCTAAACAAGCGACAGACCGGCTTGATCGAATCAAACGCGACTTCCCACAAAGATCTTCGTATCTTCAATTTTTTGGAAGATCGTAGTAAATGAGATTTTAAGAACAAACTGTCCAAAGGAAACTAAATTCATTTGCGTCATACACAGATGTTGAGGGTAAGAGTAATGATATAACTCAAACCTTACTTAGGCATTCGGAAAGGCTCACATCCAAACAAATGTCACCTAATGCTGTTCACAAATTGTAAAATGAAGGCATTGCTTTAGCATTGACACACTTTATTAAAGGGGTTTTAAAAATTTATTTTCTAACTATTTTTATTCAAAAGAAAACAAATATTTTTAAATTGAAACTTTCTTTTATTTGGATTCGTATATTAGAGATGCTATTTGTAACTTTTAATAGCTATAAATACATAATGTTATCACGATATATCGAAAAATAGCGATATGTGTTGGATGATATATCGCGATGATGAGTTCCGTCATTGCCCAGCTCTATTCTCCAGCCGCGCAATTAATATTCTTGTGTATAATTAATAATTCTTATTAATTCCATTGCAACAAAATTTTATTTGTTAAACGTTTTGCTATATAAGTTACATAGTTGTACGTAATTAAAAAAAACTGTTTATATGTTACCTCCAATTGGTTATAAAATTTTAATTAGAGAGGAATTTGTACAAAAAAAGAGTGTTTATGGTCGGTTATAAATTAGTTCATAATCATAAAAAAGGAATCAATGAAATTTGGATTCACACAAATGGCTTCTGACAATTGTGTTTCCATGAAGATTGATGGTCTACTTTACTTTATATTATCTATGCATGCAGACGATTTAGCTATTTTCTATAATGATGATGAAATACGTCGTGAAATCATAACAGTAATTAAAAGTATATTTGAAATGTATGAGAGCACAACTGGTATTGTAATCCATTTGGAAATTGTAAAACATGAAAATGATACTAGTCTGTGAGGAAAATAATTCCAGACCTACTTAAGGGCTCTGATTTGGGATATGGGATATTCTGGGGATATTTCCATTTCTGGGGATATTTCCATTTTAATATACAATCTCAAGCAATCCATTCTAAATACGGGGAGACTAATTTTACAATTTTTTTTTAGGTAATGAACTTAATATATATACTCAGAAAATGTCAGGGGAGTTTACTTTAGCTACAGGTGTTTACTAAATCTTTACTATCTCTCCACCAAAAGTTGTAATTCTATTTAAATGGTAATAAAAGCATAGAGAAAAGGAAAAAATCGTTATACTGTTAATGCATGCAAATAAAATGTATTAGCATGTACTGATATTAAAATCAAGAAAAATGAAAACGTATTAAGTAGACAAATCTATAATGAACGAAAATTCAACTCCCTCTGAATTTTGACTTGGCGCGAATTGGTTGTTATCGCATATGCTATAACAAATACACTGTCATTCGGCTTACTTCCGAATCAGTTAAATATATGCCATAAAACAATAACATATATACGGTAATTATTTCATGAATGCAATTGCTGAGTGTAGCATTTGTCAAAGTAGTTTAATAAATCTTATTTTAAACATACTCTAAGCAAACATATAAAACATTCCTTGCAATGGGTTTGCGAATTGCATAATTAATAGTTTGAAAACAATATTTCAAAATTATAAAGAAAAGAATATTTTAACGTTAATTTTCAATGAAAAAAATTATTTTGAAATTAAAACAAGATAGCAATTTTCATTTGTTGCACTTTTTTTTTTTGCTTGTCTTGAATGAGCTCACTTAATATTTTGAATTTGAATCAAAAAGAAAAATAGTAAGAACATACGAATAGAATTTAGTTACTTTAACGTTCCGTTTTAAGTAACACTAACGCTATTTTAGGTCGGAGTTTGAACTGCGATCAAACGACGAGTTCAACGCTTACACTGCCCCTCCCCCTCCAAGCTTCGGCACCACACCAACGGGAGGGCGTGTGGCACTAAGGAATTTAGCGAGCACAAGATCAGCTTATACGTCGTTTCTTCGATGGAGTCGGGTCTCGTACCTCGAACCCTTCGGTTCCAAAAGACGAAATCATGCCATCACGGCCCGGCATACAAAAAGAAAAATATTTAATTATGAATCTGAAAATAAACAAACGATTGCTAAACCCAAAAATAGATTTCAGAGAGCAATGCTTCAATGTAGTTGAAGGTCAAGCGCTACAAACACTTGAGCCACGCACTGAACAAATAAAACGTATAACAATCCGTTCAGATTTTTATAAAATTTCAAATCTTGCTCCACGATATTATATGAAAGTGTGCAGCAAATATGGAAATAGCTTTGACAGAGGTCAAGCTTGCACATGAAAAAAATGAAACTATAATCTTAAAAACTAATCGATTTTGATGGTTATATACAATAATATATATAATAATATATAACAAACTGGAGAATTAAAATTAATTCTTCAAAATACCATAGATTTCCAAAAGATCTAATTTTTTCCAGAACATTATTTTTCTTTAAATTATAACTCAGTCATTATTATAAGAAACGATGAATCTTGAAATGGCATATCTTGACAATTTCATTTACTGAAGACAGTAGCCTTTCCGATATGAAATTCATCAAAAGATATTTATCAATTCAAGGATTTATGTTTATCGAATGTGAAATCATTTGAATTTTAGAA
>JAPMOR010078520.1:220708-246998 GCA_026543865.1 Argiope aurantia
ATATATATATATATATATATATATATATATATATAATCTTATTTTTAAATCATAATAGCGCATTTTTTCCATCCTTTCTGTGGTGCATCCAAGTTTGAATATTCGACTTGCATATTCTTAAAAGCAGAAAAGATGATAAGGAACTTGTGTACTAATTCAAGCTAGGTCAAGAGCACCTTTAAAGGGATTATCGATATCAAGATTAGAACTGTTACTTTGCAATATTGAAGCTAGATTAGCAAATTCAGTGAAGAAAGTTTTAAAATTGGGAGATATTGAATCAATTCAACACCTCTATGGATGCTCTGTATTGGATTAAGATAGGAAGTCTTTGGAATCACTTTTGTGTACAATCGAATTAAACGAAATAAGAAAGCCTTAAGAAAATTATGAATAGAAATTTGTGCATGGAATATAAAATTTAGATGATTTAACATGAAGAAGATACCCAATGAAAATTTTACTGAAAAAGCAATCGCACGAAGGACCTCAATGGATCAAAGACTCTCTAGGTAAATGGCCGGATTTTGATCTGCTACCTGATGAAAATATTATATATGCTGAAAAGAAAAAATAATAGTATCATTCTTGAATAAGAAAAGTGACGAATTTTATAACGACATATCTTCTTTCAATAGAATAATAAGAGTTACAGGTTAGTTATATAGATTTTACGAAAATTTAAGGACATTTAACAAAAAGTCAGTAGAATTATCTGAAAAAGAGCTTAAGCAAGCAGAACAAATTGTAAAACAAATTTATTTGGAAGAAAGTTCAAGGAGATTCGTTCCAGAATAAAAAAGGTCAACATCTAAAAACTTTATCGATGTTTAAAAATGCTGATAGAATTTTAAGAATAAAAATAAAAAATTATCATGAGAGAAGATGAAAGTAACTTCAAAGTTACGATAATTCTACCATCAGATCATTATGTTGTCAAGAGTTTTATTTTATGTAAGCACCAAGAACATGGGTATACTGGAGTACAATTTTTAATGGTAGCTGCAAGAGAAAATTATTGGATACTGTCTTCAGTAGATAAATTATTAAAAAAGGTAATTAAAACCTGAGCCATTTACTAACGATTTAGGGTAAAACAGCCAGAAATACCAGAAGGAACATTACCGGGTGAAAAGGTGAAAAATAGTTCAATTTTTGAAGTCATTGGAATAGATGCAGCTGGTCTTTTGCTTTCAATTTTGAATTCCACCTGTGCGGTTTATAGAGCTGCGCATGTAGAATTTCTCTTTTCTTTATCTACAGATCATTTTATTCTGGTTCTGAGAAGATTCATAGCTCGAAGAGGGCGTCGTTCGATCAACTTCATTGGAACTGATAACTCCTTGAAGAATATCAATCTAGGAAGATTAAAAACATCTTTTTCTCCAATTATTTATAAGTTCATTCCTTCAACAGTTCCGTGGGGTTCAACAGTTCAACAATGCCGTTCATGGGGCATTTCTATTAACATCAAAATGTATTCACCAGAGGTCGCCTCACACAGGCAGGTTACAGTGAGAGAGATGAACCCGAAACTCGGCAGAAACAATGTGAACTCTTGAATACGGAGACTTACTTTCCTTATCTTCATCAATATGTGCAGTACAGCGCGAAGTGTCAATGTATGATTTAAATTCAATATGATCTTTTGATCCAAAACTTGTGTTCAGCATTAAGTCAATTCATAAAACGATTTTTTGCAGCTAACTAACAGGGAAATAAAAGCGCTGCTCCCTGGAACGACAGAAAAGGTGGGCATTTATATTTCTTGAATAATATGCCTACCGATTCTCATAAAATAAGAATCTATATCCATAACAACAAGTATTATAAAAATCAAGTTTCCAAAATAATGATATTCATTTATTACATAAATCAATCAGACATAATTTACATTATTCTGTCTTTTTTTTAAAATAATTTTTTTAGTGGATGCAACTTTCTCTTTTTTAAGATTCTATGGTTTATTGTAAATGTGAGTAACAGAAACTTAAGCAGAAAAAAAATTGCGGCCAAATCGAAGTGGTCGAAGCATAAAAAAAAAAAAAAGGGCCTAATATAAAAATTTCATCAAGTATTTCTTTTCATATCTCAGGAAACGCAGAAAATTAAGCAGAGTAACGAAACATTGATAATGACAGCAATAAATGTGGCGACTTTCGCATGTTTACTGAAATCGCGACTTTATTCTGGATTTGTCCATTTATGCCTGCAAGCCTCATTGCTGCTGAATGCACCGCACATTTCATCTACTTTCATATTTTGTATGATTATACAAAATTTTTTTCAGAACATACTTATGAATTGATCTATTAAAATTAATTAAATTTTTATTACATGGAAGGGTGGTCATCTGATAATGAAACGGAGAATAAAATGGATTTCATTATATCGATTATAATTTTGCATTATAATAATTTTTGACTAAGAAAAAACAAAGAATTGAAATTTAAATGTCTTTGTTGTTATTACAATAATAAAAGCGTTTAAATTGCTTTTTTTATAAAATATTTTTTATATGCTTTTCAGGCAATAGTGAAAGCTGGCTGATGAAAAGGTGCTATCGAAAATCATTTCCAATTGGGCCCATACCTATTAAGGCCAGTCCTGATTTCACCCAACAATTTGCACTTGATAGCAAACGGGCATAAATTTTTTCTCGTGCTTTCTTCCTTTGAGATTTACTATAGATGTGCTGCCATCTATAGCTTTTTTCTGAAACTTTAAAATATGAAATATTGAAAATAATTACTAACAATGAAATTCGCCATTTTCTTTTAAAGGAACTCAAAAAAATTGAGCGATAAAAAAAAGATTTTTTATTTTGTCCCCATAAAATAGAGATTTTCCCAGTTACGGAGATGCACAGATTTGAAAAGCCGAAAGCTCAAAATCAACAATATGCAATTAATAGAAACGCCCATCATGAAAAATAAATAAGATTTTTTACATTTTCCTCAAAGTATGTTTACTTTTACTTTCAAATTTTGTTCGACATAAAATTCTTTTTATTACATTCGTATGAAATTTCAAACAACTACATGTTTAAAAAAGTATTTAAAATCAAGATCCTACATTTTTCAGATTTTAAACATAATATTTAAATTGCATGGCAATTGACTTTTTATTATATTTAAATAAAAATAAGTTCATTGTAATAATCGATCTTTCACTCACATATAAAGTTACTTTTGGGGTAATTTTTTTATGGAATTGATTTTTATCTGAGCATATCGAAGGCACCTTATCAGACCACAACATTTTCGATTTACTATTAAAAACAAATATTTCAAAAATCAAACATTTTTATATTTCATAATTTTATACCAAACATAATACTTACTTTCTAATTATAATGTAAACAAATAATTCTTTCAATTTTTCTTCGGATATAATATGTATTTCCCTATTAACTTAAGACATCTCTATGATGTTTGATATTTAAAATATGCGGTCATATATTCGGAAAATTATAATCATATATCCGATAGTAAAATATGTCATAAATCCGATAGTAAAAATTGATATCCGAAATTAATTAGCTAAAAAATTAATTAATAATAAAATAAATACTAAATTAATAAAATAAAATAAAAATAATAAATTAAATAATAAAGTAATTCATAAATTATATAAATTAACAAATTGAGAATAATTAAAATTAATTAATAGTAAATTAATTACTAAAAGTAATAAAATATATTTATTAAATAATACATTATAAGGATTAATTGATTCAAATGAATTGTAAAGAATAAACATTTTAAATAATAAGTTAGATTAATTAATTAAATTTAAATTAATAAATATAATTAAGTTAGATTAATTAAATAAATATAATTAAAAGTTACTTAAAATAACAACTTCAAATAAATTAATCCATTAATACTTCGTAAAAGAGGGTTTCAGATTCGTGACCCGATTCTGTCGAAGAACCGACGTGTAAGCGGGTCTGGTGCACGTTAAATCCGTCCAGGCCAAACGTCCTCCCCTGGTCTGGTGTGGTGGGGAGAGGGAGATGTCAGCGCAGGTGTCGCCCTCGTCATCTGACCGAAGTTCAAAATTACGAGGTCTGCCCCAAAATATCCACTAGTGTTACTTTAAAACGAGACGTTAATGTAACTAAACTAAACTGCAGGATTTGAATTCACAAAAAGATTTTACTACAGAAATTAAACGTTATTACTCAGCTTAAAAATAGTTTGAATATTTCCAATGAATATTATTTTACTTTCACTTTTAATAAATACCCATAGCAATTATAATATGCAGTAACTTACATTATGGTAAGAGTTAAAACATATTAAACTGATTTTATTACAATGACTGTTTACTTTTTAAAATATATTTAACATAAAAGCGGAAATTTTACTTTCGTATTCACTGAACACGTAAGAGAATCTAGTGATGCCAAAAAAATGGATGTCAAATTCCAATGTAATTTCGGAATGCACTGCTCATTTTGAAGCAGGAAACTGAGAGCCATCGCACGTGAAATATTAGGGGCAATTTTTTACGATGACGACATGGGAATTTCCATTCACTGGATTTATTCATTCCGCTTCTTTCCTGAAACATTTCCAAAAGTAATTATTCGTTTGAAGAAATGACTGATAACTGACGAAACTGAATATCAAAAACTGTTTTTTCATGCATGTACAGCTGCGACGTAATGCCCGGCATCTATTTTAGAATCGGAGGGAAGCCGAACTTTAGTAGTGTCGAATTTATTACAATAAGCGTTACTGATTATTTATTAGGGTGTCCCAAAAGTTTCTTTTTCATCGCGCTATGAAGGGCCTTATATGGCTTTGCTTGTGCAAACACGCAGGCTTATATATTAGCCGTCTATGTCATTGGTTTCAGTCGTACCAGAGCTCTATTATACCACGAAAAAGTTCTTTTGTTCATTTGGTGGGATTGGAAAGGCGTAATTTTCTTCGGGCTCCCTCCTCAAGATGAAACAATAAATTCTAAGAAATATTGTCATCAACTGGGTCAATTGAAAGCTGCCATAGGAAAAAAATAAAAAAGGCCCAAATTAATGAACCGACGTGGCGTTGTTTTTCATCATGACAATGCAAGACCACATATTGTATTAATCGCAAGAGAGAAACTCTTACATACGCGGATTGGGTGTGCGCTAAATTTGCTAAATTTGAAATGAAAAAAAAAAAAAAAGGCCTAGTTTTCTTCAGCATTGACAGTTTGGATTCGCGATTACGCATTCTTAAATTGTCTTGTGTTGAAGGGATTTTTTTGAGAACCATTTGTTAAACTCATATAACTTCATTTTAATATCAGCTAATAGACCATTTGTTTTTTTTCAGTTAATTCACAAAAACCTCGTCATTTTGAATTGCCATAAAATAATGAGGATAGCTCTTCCATACTTGGAGGGTGGGAATACGCACCATGAGCCGATTATTAAGAAAGTTGTAGCAGTTGCATTACTCTTAGCTTCTCTTTTGGATACTAGATGGCTATGCCTGATTAGGCCATCCCATATGTCATCCCATAGTGCATTGCGATTGTAATCAGAATGAGATGTGATGCTGAACTATGAAGCCGCGCGCGTGAATGGCTTGTCTTTGTGTTTGTGCTTGTTTAGTGTGTGAATGTGATTATTAAAAGAAATGTTCCAAAAAAACATTCGTCCTGTTGCTTCCTGCATGGATCATAATAATCTACATTCCACCACAAAGCCTAATTAATTCGATAAATAAGCGAAATTTTGGCGTTAATATCCGAAAAAAGTATGATGCAAAAATAATTTATATAATTTTAAATTAAAAAAAAAGAATATTTTTTAATTATACTAATTTTTAATGTATAAATCAAGTTTCTATGCTTAATCAGTTATTAAAAAATTGTTTTTACGATATTTTCCGATTATTTATTAAACAAAATAAAAATTAAATCTAACGTGTCGAAGTATGTTAAGCGTGTATGGAAAAAAAAAATTAACTTTTATCAACACATTGCTATCCTCTTTACGAAAAATTGGAAAATCAAATTAATTATTACTACAAACCATATCTAGAATGCTATAATTTTCAGCAAATGGCACTAAGAAATGAAATAAACGTGCAAAAAAGAATATATATATAACCAAAAAATTAGCATTAGGTAATTGAAACAATCTAAAATTAAGAATATTTTGGAAAAGAAACTAAATTATTTCGGTATCGCAACTAAAATATTATTTCAACTAAATTGAAAATTTCAATTATTCAAATTAAAACTAAAAAAAAACACCATTGTAGAGAGCACCATTGTTAGAGAGCGCAAATGCAGCTATTACTAAAACACAGATGAATCAAGACAATAGTAATAAAAATCAAGTTAATAAGGGGGGAAGGAACAAAAATAATCCAAATAAAATAAGAATCCGGCCTGAAGACATTCTCAAGGGTCACACTCAGGCAGGGATTCAAAAAAGGGATTTTTTTCTGTACGGAAAAACAGACTAAAAAGTCCAACAATTGATTCCTAGTGATCCGAAAGGCCCTGAAATTAAGTCTAAGAGATGCACCATTTTTACAGAAAAGAAAAACAAAACAATAAATTAGAATACGACCACTATTAAGCAAAAATACAATAATATAAAATAACCAAATAATAACACTCAAACCAATTATGGAAACAAAAAGAAAAAAACATACCAGCAGCAGGCGAAAAAAAAAATTAACATAAGCTTTGCTATTGTGTTTCCCGCGCCTAAACTGCCATAGCTAACGCCATTCATAGTAAAAAATAATTGGAGGGTCTCAGCGCCATCTATTGAGTTATTTAATACGCAAACAGAGATAAAGGATAAATCCCAAATCATCCCTTTTTTTAATTAAAAAATTGATATTGCAGTCGTTTCTGGGAAATTCATTATTAGTTAAACTTTTAGTGAGATTATTTGTTGCTTCAATATAGGAAATCTTGTTATTATAAACTCTTTTTGATCCTGTTAAGTTGTGAGAAAATTAAATTTTTGAAAATTTTAAGAGTTTAGATTAGAATGACAATTACAAAGTTTTGTTATTTTAAAGTTGAATTCATCTCTTTTATCGTAGATAACAACTATTGTTTTATCATTAGCTATTTTAATTTTTAAATCCAGAAAGGTAGCCTCAAGTTAATTTTTATTTGTTTCTGTTAGAATTAAATCTTTTGGATAGCAATTAGTCGTAATATTGGTATTAGCTAAGTTTATCAAAAGTAAGTCATCAATTTACCTCCACCCGTTTATTATATTTAATTATTCTTTTCTCATAGTAATGTAGAAAAATATTAGCTAAAACACTTGAGAAAGCTGTTCCCATTGGAATGCCCTTTACTTGTTTATAAAAATTAATTCCATTAAAAACGTAATTTTCAGTAATATTAAAATTACTTAATTCTAGCCAGTTATTTTTAGAAATTACAACTTCATTTAAATATTCGTCATATATAAATGTACAGACATTTATTAATTTTTCATGAGGTAGATTGGTGTATAAATTTTCGAAATCAAAAGTATTAAGTTTATTAATGTTGTTATCATTAAGAAAATCCAGTACTTCTTAGTTACTAGAAATTATAAAATTGTCTTCATCTTTGATTTTGTCCAGGATAATTTATAAGTATTTAAAGAAATGTTTTCCCGTATAGTAATTATAATTGCCAGTGCTACAAGTGACAAATCTGAATTTAAATGGATTTTTATGAAATTTAACAGTTGGGAAATAAATAAGGATAATTTAGAAAGCAAGTCTTAATTTTGTTTTTTTAGCGAATGCTAGCATTCTTTTATCTAATTCCTTTTTCCCGGTGTTCTTTAACATATAAGTTGCGTTAGAGTTATGGTCATTGATTAATACTTCTTTATATTAGTATTTACAAATTATACAGAAATTATTTGCTGATTTATCTATTACTGTAATAACAAATTTTTCTTTTAAATTTTTTTATTTCTTTTTTTTAATGCTTTACTAAAATAAATCCCTTGTTCTTTAGATCTGTCAATATCTGTATTCATTTTTATTTTAATTTCCTCTAAAATTCTCACTTTCCATTCTCCGAAACCTTCCGCAAAAATCCCTTTTTTTGAATCCTTGCCTTGAGAAAGTCTTCAGGCCGAATTCTTATTTTATTTGGTTTGTTTTTGTTTCTTTTGTCCCCCTCGTAATTTGGTTTTTATTACTAATTTATATTTTTATTACGAATTTTATATTTTTATACAGACTCTCGATCCCGAGTGTCGTATTTATTTAAATACTCTTGAGACACTGACATCTTAAATAAAAAGAAAGGTATATCCTATTGCATTAACAATTAAACGAATTAATTATGAAAATTTGAATATTTCTCTCTTGTAAGAAAAGAACAATTTTGGAATGCTCTATTGAGTCCAAAGAAGATATGGCAATTAACATCCGGAATTTCCCCAAGACTGATTAGCTAGAAATTATGAAAATGTTGATTGTCCTAAAATATTGATATTCTAATATTTATAACTCGGTCTGAATTTGATTGTGGAACATCAAAATATTTTATTTATTTAAAAGTTGAAGTGTCAAAATATTTCATTGAATACGTTTTTTTTAGGACAATAGGATAGTATACAGTTTAGATTTTATAATTTTTCAGAAATACGTTTATTGACTTAAACAAAATAAAATACTATTATTTATGTCACTTAAATCCGCCTGAAAGCAAAACTAAAATCTGAATTTATGATGAATCACAGAAATTTTTATTGAATAATTTTTTGAGTTTTTGAATAATTATAAAAAGTATTTGGTAATGCATATAAGATTTCATGCCTAAAAGATTCAGTTTTCTGTACTCATATTTTTGGAAAAAACATGATAGGTTTCATCCAAAAAGATTTTGTATTCATTGAAGTTTGACCACTTCCGCATCAACTGAAAAATATTTTACAGGAACTCACTGAAAACTCGGAAGATATATCGCACAATGTGCAAAACAGAGTAAGTTTTCTATAACAGTGTGTATTATATGGCTGCCAACATTTAAAGTTTAAAAATATTTTGAATAAAAGAAGCCAATAATGGACAATATATATATAAATATGACATCAAGTTCTAAAGTAATTTTGCAATGTGTTATTAGTTCACATATAAAATAAGATCTTCTGCGAAATAAGTTAAATTAAACTTTAATGTAAAAATTTATCATCCTATTGGTGAATATTTTATACTGTTATTTCAATTAAATAGTTTGCTCCATGGCATATTTCTTGCACCAAAGAATGTTGTGATTTAAAATTTATTTTACCCAAATGTACTACACAAAAGAACATTCTATTTTTTAACCTTTCAGGGTTATCCTTTCAATTGATCCTTTTTTTCATTCAGATATTTTTTTTGTGTGTGTTGATGTTAAATTGTGCTTTTAATATCCTAGGAAGGCAGCAGATGTGTGCGAATTCTAATTTTGATATCTGGATTCTACTCCACATTCTTTTCTAATAACAAAATAATCTTTTGAAATAGATAAACTAACGAAAGAAAATCTCTACGTCATTTATAGTCATGAAAGAAAACAGAATATTTACATATGTCTGTTTAAAATATTAGGGAAATTTTACATACCAAATATATAAAAGGGTAAACTAGTAAGTATATTTATCAGCACAATGCTACAAGATCCAGAAATTTTTAAAGTTTGCATTATTTTCATTTATTAACAAAATTTAAGAAAGTATTCAGAAAATCAGTGAATTTTAATTCCGAAACTTTTGAAAAAATAAGATCAGTTTTAATAGTTTTTTTTTATTTCAACGATGTATAAAAATGTAAAGCTTTATTATCTGCGAATTAAAAGATGCCATAATAATCATTTCGTACTGAAATATTTTTTAGAAATGCGTGATATCTACAGAAAGGCTTATATTGACTTTGGATCAAGTATTGCAAATATTATTTACATGAATGCAGTTTACCATGCAAAACTGAATTATCTCCAATGTAAACAGAGTAATTTTAATCCAATAATTAACTTAGAAACCACGAATGTATCCTTTAAAATTCTTATGCAATTGAGAAAGCAATTATATCATAATATAGTCTAGATTCATAAATGTGTCCAATTTAAAAATTTCTTTCAGTACAATCAACATTATCAAAAAAAAAAAAAAAATGTATCACCCAGCTAAAATTAATTCGATAAGGAATCATATTACAACTTTTCTGCTCTTTTATTTCCATACGCTAAAGGCGATATTTATGTAACATTTAATCATATATGGAACAGAGTTGCATTAAAATTTAAAAGATGGAAGGAGACCACGCTAAGCACTGATCGAAAAAAAGCAGTATCTACTATACGGGTGCATAACCTTGGTCGATGTGCTAAAGTCGTCTCTAAGTAGTAAATTTTGAAATAATTTCTCTCTTAAAAATTCCCATACTTGTTTAGAATAAAATGATAACATTATTTGCATTTTTGAAAAAAGATAATAGATCTTCAAGACTAATGAAAGTAAAATAATATTTTTAACATAATAAATATCACATAATATTTTTAAGGAACTCGAGAACCTAATAAAATCCGATTGTGTTTGTGAAATTTTATGTATTAAGTAAAAGAAAATGGGATATTATAACCAAAAATTTAAAATCTTTTAATTTTATTCATTTGAGATGGAAATTTATTAAATTAGTAAGGAAACGAATTCATTCTACTTTAGGCTTGCAAATATTATCTGAATGAACATAATTTGCAATGAAAAATGGTTGTATTTAAATATCTCTTGTAAAAATTAACGGCTGAAAATTGCATATCGTTTTATTTTTGTGAAAAATTAACTTTTGACATTGACTCTTGCGTAAAAAGAAAAAAAAAGGGGGAAAAAAAGCCTTTTTTAGAATTAATATAAGATATACCCTTTGTTAAATTTCTCATATAATTGACATGTGAACTATAACTAAGTTTTGCTTTTACTAGGAAAGAAACGGAGGAATATTTTTTACTTAATTTGATATATTTGACAAAACTGTAAAGACATTCTAAAATTCATTTAATTTATTAATTCAAAGATTTATAAATGTTTATATTCATGCTTTTTAAATAAAGACAAACTCCAATATTTAGTAATGAACTTGATAAATTCCATAGGATCAATGCCCATATTCCCCCATCTGTTTTAAAATAGTAAAACAGAGGAAAGAAAGGCCTGATTCTGAGGATGCATTGAATGAAAAGAACATTTTCGTAGTTCGTTACGAAAATTAAAATCGCCAAGTCAGTTCTTAAATCGAAGCAGAAAAATGGGACATTTTCCTTTTTTCCCCAAAGAAACCAATTATTAATAAAAATGAAGAAATCCACTTGTGCACCAGACGCGGGGAAATTGTCTCACAGCCACTGTCCACTGCAGCTGACATCAACTCTCATGGCACGACGGAGCATAATCGCACTCGTTCCGTAAGTCACATCATACACACACTTAAAGTGTTCCCTCGTTCTGTTGTGACACACAGCGCAGTCGATATTTCGGAAGACTGGGCCATCTTGCCATCGCACGGGATCCACGTAAGATTTGCACCTGCGTCTCGTAGCGATAGACTGCCAGGACCGAGGACACGTGGATATCATGCCGGCCGTGCAGTGTCTTGTGGCGTTTGAGATGCTAGACGGCCTCTGAAACAGCAAGTAACATTCATGGAATTTGCGGTTCTTCCAGACACCCCACTGCTGTCTGTCTTCGACAAAAGTCAGATTTTGCAGAACGTCCTCTTGCGTAACCAGATCATCGGCACATAAAGCTTTCACTTGCCACTCAACGAGTTCCTCTGTAGGTTCATCATTGCAGATGGCACAATAATAGTTCTTGAAAGTAATGCCTTCACGAGGGTTGGTCACTGGCACGGAACCGATTATATCACTTGAATCGCCACTAACCATACTGGTTTCGTTGCATTTCTCTCGAACGTGAGCATGGCCCACCCAAGAATCTTTGCAAGTATCCACCATCCAAAAGTGACGGTTCTCCCCGTGCACAAACACACAGTTTATATTATGATTCCTCTGGGTGTTGACTCTGAAAGTTCTGTAAGGTGCGTCCAAGCAGCAATCGTTATAAATCAAAGAACATTTGCTATCACAGAAACAGTTTGTTGGTTTAGCGTTTCCACTCGTAAGACATGAATTGAAACACTTTGGTATGAGCTTCCGATATTCTGCAAGAACTACATTCAAACTTAGACAAATAACTACTGAAATTAAAACTGTAGACACCGAATGCATCATTCTAAATTTACTTAATAAGAATGGCAATAAAATTATTTCCTCATATTTTAAGTCCAAATAGTTAATTTAGTAGTGTTTCATGATCGGAGAGAAGAAATGAGACCAGAACGAATATCTGATTAGTGAATCAGACACATTGAATACAACTATGCACTGAAGAAATAAAATAAAAAGTCGAAAGAGAAAAAAGGTTTCAATGGCATTGTGCTTTAGGAAACGGACGTCCGGTTGATAACAGAAATTTTGCGAAATCCTCCTTTTACTAGAGGGGAAGTTAACGAATTCTTTTATCTGTCTCTCAATTTAGAAGGTTCTTTAAAAACTGGAGGATTAATTTGCTAAAAAAGGAAATGTGGTTATTAAACTACGCTTTTTAACTTAAATGATTTCGTGTTGATAAAGATGAGATTTTAGAAAATAATTTCCCACACTTCTAAATAAGCTAGCATTTTGTAATTGCGTTCTGTTGCGAATTCACACAGGCAATAAAGTATTCGCAGTACAGTAATTTTTTTCAGATTCAGTTAATCGATCAGTTTTAATTTAAATTTTGATTCTAAGCGAATGAGCGCATTTGCTAGGAATTTGAGGAAAAATTGATTACAAAGTTCCATATTGTTTATTATAATGAATTTATAAAATATATTAAGGAATAATAATAAAAAAGCTTTAAAAGCATATTTATATTATTTCACTAAAAGTTTAGAAATTTTTAAATAAATAATGAAGATATCAAAACAAAATTGAAAAACCTGTGTAGTTAAAAAAATTCTGTGAAGAAACAAAATTGCAATCAATATCGTATTTTTTCAACACATTTATATATATATATATATATATTGTTACAGGCAAATAGACCGACAGACAGACATTTTCCAGAAGTGTATCGCGTGTTTTTTCGATCTGACGGATATATAAAACCCGCAGATTTATCGGTATCTCGGGTTCGAATTTTTAAAAAATTACAAAATTTTTTTCTATATTTCATATATATGAAAATGAAAGGTGAAAAGTACCATTTCGTGGTAAATATTTGAAATTATACTCGCCTATATAACAATTTGGCTGTTCTTGTTTTTTAGAAGATTAAAGTTTGTTTTGATCTTTTAAGTTCGTAGAACTGAACAAAGGAGTAATTCTTAATCAGTGGCAGTCCAGAAAAACATCTCCTTCTTGCAACAGAATGCGGTCTTTCATCAGGGCACTCAGCAAGCGCTCGTTTGATTGTGCACAGATCTCGCTACGTTTTCTTCTTTCGACGTGACCTTGGGCTCGCTCGTGCATGCGGAAGCAGCACGTGGGCGAGGGAGGGCAAGGCTATTTATTACTCGGCAGGTTGCGTTCGCGAACTCGGTAATAGCAAGAGAAGTGCGATTGCGCATGCAGTTTCCTGAAGAATTTCTCGGAAAAGTATTCAACTAATTCAAAATTTATGAAAACAGTGGAAGCTGGTACGTGTGTGCCAAGATCATCAGAAATTCCGGATCAGCCGAGGCAGCACGTTTTCAGCTATTTGTCCAGATTAAAAACACGTTTTAAAAAAGCTCTCTAATATACGAAAAGTAAAGCTTTTTATTCCCTCTGTTCAATGTATTCTTTACGATCACTAATTTGTATTTCATAATTATAAACTGTATAGAATCGAAATTAATTTTCCCCTTACATTTTTTACCTAATATCACAAATTAAGTAAAATAAATTTATTGGTTCTACGTTATTAAGAAAAGCAAGTTTACAGAATTTGAAAATTTTTAAAAATCGGAAAATGAGTGAGAAATAGATGACAAAGTTCCATTTTTACAAACCTAAACATGCTAAATAGAAGATTAAAATACACGTGATATTAAATGTTTGGATCATTCCTTTTCAGACTGTCTTAATTTTCCCTTTTTAGTAAATTGTTTATTAAACTCCTTTCCTTCGTGCAATTTTCAGATATTTAGATATCTGCAATCAGTTTAAAAGTTAAAATTCTCTTTGACAGCTCTCAGAATCAAAAGCATTCCACATTTTCAAACGCAATACATAATTATCCAACATGCTGCGCATCATTCAAAGGGAAACCCTCACATATTCGTGCGTGAAGGAGATAAAAACTAATTAATAAATTTTGTGTTTCCTCCAAAGTGACCATTTTGAGAATTCTTTCACACAACGTTTATTTAAGGGTGAACTCAATAGTGTCAATGAATTCCACTAATTACTGGGAAAATCTGATCTTCCATAAGCCTAAGACAGAGTTTTGTCGCTACCCCTAAACAGGTGTTCAAATTACCACCAGAGAATGGTAATTTGAACAACTCTTTTAACATGCATTGATGAAGTTACTTTTATAAATATATAATGAATTATAAATCACGTGTTCACTCACTTGGTGCCCTTTCCTTTCTTGCTTTATCTATGCACGCTACCTCAAGCACATGTCATTTCCACCAACACGTCTTAGCGATTCCAAGATGTCCCTAAATCCCCCGAAGATATGTTGAGACAGTCCGTATGTGGTAACGAAGAGGACAAAGAAGTTTTTAGAAACATGATTTTAGTCATACATATATGTATGTAAGCATGTAATTTTTGAAGCAGAAGGCAGTTTCGAAGACAGTGAAGAAACTTTCGATTTTTTTAACTTTGTTTTGTTTCCGTCTTAGGAGACATGATTTTTTGCACCAGCAGAAGCGACTAGCACAGCACAGATCAACACAACACGATATGAAAATTTTATCCCTTTGAATACATACTTTGAGATTTTAATAGGAATTTCTAACACGTGTCAATCACGAGTAAGGGAATCATAGGTATCTTTAAAAAAAATGTGCTTAACTGGACAGCATTTTATCCCCTCACTGGGAGTGTGACTAAAGCATTTTCACAAAGCTTTTGTTGCATTAATTAAATAGAAAAAGTGGAATAAGATCAGGAAATAAGAGAATATTTTAGAATGAAGTTAATATGGGCTAATTTAAGACAAAACTTTGGAAATTACTTAATTTTAATTAGATTTTAATATATTTATATAGCTCAAAAACCCTTTGAGCTAGATCGATGAAATATAATGTACATTTTTATACCAAATTTGTAAATTTCTGTCAAACTTTAAATAAGATCCGTTTAGAGAAATTTTATTTGTCAGCTGTTTGATTGTAAGCACGATAATTACAAGACGAAGAGAGCTAGATGAATAAAATTTGGTACACAGATTTAGCATCTATATCATAGATGTCTTATCAAATTTCGAGCCACACTCAAGAAGGGGTTGACGGTTTCTCAGACTATACTTCCAGAATGTAATGTAATGTAAAATAGATAACTCAAAAATGCAATGACTTAAATAAGTGAAATTTGGTAAGTGATTTGTGATTACAAATGTATTTCGATATCTAATTTTGGTTTCAGTTGGTTGGGAGAAATGAAAAAAAAAATCTAACTAACGAATTTGATTTCGAATACTATTAACTGCTTATCAGGGAATAATTGAAAAGGAACTCGTCAAGGATCACACGATAGATTAAGTAAAAATGCTTCGTTCACGCCATCTCTCTCTATATAAAACGCTTACGTCGACGCAAAATAGGCCGTTTGTCAACACTTGACACCGCCAAATGAATAAGGATTCAGTTGTTTTTTTCCCCACGCTAACGAGGTTAAACTTAACATGTTTTCGATTGACTATTTCAAACGATTCTGTTTATTTTCTTAGTGTTTGATGCATTTAAAATGAAACATTGTTAATTCGTAATTACTGCATTATATAGCAGTAACTACTGCAAGCCAATGACATATAAAGCGTTCTCTGCTTTATCCAAAGCCCACAATTTTTTGCGGGTGTAGGGGATAACATCTTTATTGGAGAGAATGTTTTGGGAGGGCTACTCCCACTAAGTCAGAAAAAATATTTTTGGAATGTTGACTAGTATCTTGTCTTGTGATTATAAATAACGAAGAATACGAGGTGTCATCGCGCTTATGAGATGAGGTATGATAACTCAAACTCAACAAGACAGATGAATGAAGTTTGAGACGTGGCTTGCAATCGAAAATTGCATGACTCTCAAAGTTTGGTTGAAATCCGTTAACAGATAAGACAAATCGTTTTGTGTGTAGTGCAGGGCGATTACGGAACTTCATCAACGCGATATATCGTCCAACGCATATCGATATTTTTCGATATATCGTGACATCATTATTTCTTTTTAACAATTATGAGTTATAAATAGCATCTCTTAACATATTGACTGATCAGAACGACTCCAAATAAAAGAAAGTTTCGATTTATGTAATAAAAATATTTGTTTTCTTTTGAATAAAAATAGTTAGAAAATAACTTTGTTAAAAACTCCTTTAATAAAGTGTGTCAATGCCAAAGCAATGCCTGCATGTTACAATTTATAACATTGCGTTTAAAACCAAGTATTTTTATATATTAGAATATGACAGACTTTATAGAAGTATTAACAAAAATTCTGTGTGAAGTTCAATAAGAATGCAGAGTAGCAAAAATAAGCACTAACTTATAACCAAAACGAATTCAAAAACGCAAATGAATTGTGAATATCGATTTATTTCATCGCGATTTAGCGTGAACTATTATTCATGATCATGGTTTCATTAGATCGATATTTTTCGAGAACTGGCATCGAAAAATCGATTTTTCAAAAATGTCGATATATTGTGCTCTATGACTCAGATACGCAAACAGTTAGAAGAGCGAGATGTAACACGAGGTTTTATCTGCTGCAGATTTTGAATACGTCTTTTCAACGTATGCGCTTGTATGTGAACTCGAAAGCATAGCGATGTAAATAGGAAAAAACTAGCAGGCTATTTTGTCACCATACTTTTCGATTGGTATTCCATTTTGGTAGTAGGAAAGAAATGTGTTGTTCTTGCTTCTCCCTTACGACACTTTCACATTCATCAGCTTTCGGATTTTGACAATGTGAAGTCACAGGCACTAATTATTCCGAAGCCCTTAGTAAGTCACATCACTGATTCTTCGATTTGCCCGAAGGCACACGGATAATAAATACTGAATGACCGGACCGCCACAGCAGCAATACTGGCCTTAAACTGTGGTTGAGTCTTAAGGGCCATCGGTCATGGTACAACCCTTCCCTAAGAAAGTACGTTCCGTCATCGAGCCAGACCGTATATCCTACATGATGGCGAGATCTAACTGCCATGCCGGAAGAATTTCATCCTCATTTCGAGGTGCCCCTCCCCCCTGCAGGGGGATCGAAACCCTTAGTTAGAACAGTCTTTGATGACAAGAAAGTAAAGTGAACTAAACTGAAATCTGCTTTTGGAATTTTGAACTCTGCTTTACCTTTATGTTTGTTTCTAATATTTGTAATTTAAATTTTTAAATGGAAGGAAATTCCTATATTGTTATTTACGGAATCTATAACTTTTATTTTCTCTCATATATAAACCATTTTATATATACCATCAAAACCATCAAACCATCAAAATATAAACCGTGTGTTTCGTTCGAGCAAAGTTTTTGCAATTCTGTTAAAATACGTATTTCATAGGAGTCATTATTAGAAATTGGGAATAGCATTATTTTTCGAAAGAAGAAAATAACTCGTCGGAAAATGTTTATGTGTACTGTTCGTTTTAGTGTTCTGAGACGACCACTATTCGATGATTTTGTCTAAGGAGAGAGACGCGGAAGGATCAGCATATTTTCGGAATTCTTCGTCATTCTATGACCTTGATTTTCGTCCTATTAGATACTTTTTTGTTCAATTTTTTTTCACGTGTATGTGAGTATAGTGTCGTTTCTGAGAGCATTATTTTAATTCAGTCCGCGAATAATCCGATTTTATTTTATTGTTAAATGTAAACATCTTCTCCTTTCATCTTTGCTCTCACCCCAATTTTGATGAATTAAACCCATCCTATCGCATGCGCAAAAGCGCGGAGGTTCTGTTGTCAAACAATAACCACACTTTTATTTGAAATATTTATATGAACTTTTTTATAAAATGCTTATATATTTACATGAAAATATACCTTTTCTATTTATCTGAAAAAAATTCTATTTTAAAAAAATTATAATTTTTAATGATGTTAAATTTAGAGGGGAAAAAAGTTAATTTTATAACAGGTGCTTTTCGGGGAAAAACATTAGAAAACATTGTTCGCGATTGGGATGTCGGAATATATATATATATTTTTCAAAATAGCAATCACACAGAAATGATAATGATGTCGTGTCCGCCTTACAACGGAAAGGAAGGGCAGAAGCTTCTGAGGGTAAAGACCCGAGGGCGGAAGTCTGACTTCTATCTCACATGAAGATGACACACACACTCGCTTGTACAACCCCTTTTTATCGAGGGGCTCTTTCATACACATCACAGATAGAGCACAGGGGGAATAACAACAGCATCCAAACCAGGACTCGAACCGGGGACGCTCAGATCACGCGGAAAGCGCGCTACCTTTAGGCCAGGACGCCGGCGCAGCACCGAAATCATCTCTAGAATTATAAACCAACGCTATTAAAATGGGAATCTTTTTTTTTTTTTTTTCACTGCAAGAATTCAAATAGAAAAATATTTGCAATTTTTTTCAACAATTTATCCTTTCGAAATACTTGAATTTTTCAAAAATTAATGTGGATATCCATCTGAAATTTATCCCAAATATTCCTTCCTACATACTTCCTAGTACATATTTTAGTGGAGTCGCAACAAAAGTTTATGCACTTGAAAAAAGTTATGGTGATAAAATCGAATAGTAAATTTTAAATATTTAGCTCGTACTTTCCGTGTTTATATGTGGGTAGATAAATTAACTTCCCTTCATCTAAAATTTGACAGAAATAATTTTGTATTACCACGTACCAAATTTCTTACTTTCCAGGTCGTCGAGTGCACAGATATTTGCTTTTCGGACCAGGGATGGTTTAAAACATTTAGAAGAACCTCATGGTAAAAGTTTTTAATGATTGCAGTGCTTTTTCCTTTTCGTGTAAAGGAAAGCAAAACTGTTCAATGTAACTCTTTCTTAGAAGCTTGATTTAATATGCTGATCCATCGGGCTATATTAGAAAGAGATGTTGATTTTTCTTTAACTTGCGTGTTTCAAGCATAAGATCGGGGCACAAAAAAAAAAAAAAAAGGATCGGGAATGTTTGTGCTTAAAGCTAGTAAATAGTTAAAATTAATTAAATAGTGAATTGGTGACAGATAAATTAAAATGTCATTTTTTATGTAATCATCCTTGCTATTTTCTCAAATTAATGTCGGATCAAGGCAATAAATAAATATGCATCATGCGACCTCTTTTTTTTTTCATAACTGGCCAATTTTTAGTCAATCACAATACATTCTACTTGCTAAGATTTAATTTTGACTAATTTTTTTACTCTGTAGAATACATATGTTTTCATTTATTGTGAGTTGTTGCTGTGTTGCATTAAAATAGAAATTTAAATTATTTTCTCTTTTTAGTCCTCAATAAAACAATTCATTATTATAAATATTACTTCTTTGTCAATTTTTCTTATATTTACAATGAGTGGCGCCATTCGCATGGAATCAAGTTTAAAATATATTGAGTAAAGTAGTACATACTGATAAATCAACTTCTTAAGGTTTCAAATTAGTGCATTATCATCGAGAATATGTAAGTGTATAAAATATGAAACATTTAGCGTCGTGAAAGTGAGGGAAATTTGATTGCAAGGTTTCATCTGTACAGTGAAGGTTAGTAAAAGTGCGTAAAAAAGCACAGAAAGTCAGTCGCAGTGATTTTTGTCCTGAAATTATCACGATGTACAGAGTGGTTATAATTAAAGTTTCACTTTGAAATGGTCATAAAAGGAAAACTACTGGACCAAATGTTATCAAACTGGGGAATTTCTTTTCTGCCCTCCCCCAAAGTTTAAAAATTCACCACCAGGGGAAAAATTGCTCTGTATGCAGTATTGTGAAACAAAATAGGACATGACGGAAGACATCGCTTCAAAATGTCTTTAATCGCTTCTAAAACTTGTTACAAAGAATGTTGAATGTGGCGTCCACCATTTTCCGAAACCAAATTAAATCGCATGACTGCACATATCTCATCTTTCAGTTCCTCAAATTGTTCAGATGATCACCATAAACAGTGCTTTTGAGATAACATACATTGAACATGCTTTGTAACACGTTTCAGAAACAATTAAACACATTTTAAACCGGTGTCTTCATATGTTATTTTGCTTAACAATATTGATACATTGCCATTTTACCCCTGATGGTGAGTTTTTGAACTTTTTTTCGGCAGAAAAGAAAATTCCATGACTTCCTTTAACTTATTACCAAGTTTTATAACATTTGGTCCAGTAATTTTCCTGTTATGACCATTTCAAAATGTATCTTTAATTATAACCAACCTGTATATTGATAGAAAATATATTGAGTAAAGTAGTACATACTGATAAATCAACCTTTTAAGATATCAAAATAGTGAATTATCATCGAGAATAAGCAAGTGTATAAAATAGGAAACATTTAGCATCATGAAAGTGAGGGAAATTTGATTGCAAGACTTCTTCTGTACAGACAAGAGCTTAAATAAAAGGACGTAAAAAGAGTACAAAAAGAGTGGATAAAAAAATGTAATATCCTTTCACCTGCTTTAATAACTTCTTAGTATTCATAAATCTCCCTGTGTCAGAAACTAAAGAAAAATAGTTGAGAATTTTTGACCAGTTGAATTTTTCAGTTTAATTTTTATCCTTAAATTGTCACGATGTATTTCGCGGATAAATGACATGTTCTATGGTTTTGGTTCTTTTTTACTTTCATAACTATATAAATATGCTCTAGAGATAATGTAAATGTTCTGCGAGAAAAATTTCGTGATGCCGCTAATCGTGGCATGCCGAAAGAACGGTTGAACGAACACCCTTTCATATCAACAGCCTTTTTCTTTAGACTTCCCGGAAGGCAATCTGTCAAGCTTGGGCAGGCTTATTAAATATGCCATTGGTCATAACATTAATAAAGATACATTTCTCTCCCAAATGTAATTATCCGACGAAAACAGAAATATCGAGAGTCAAATTCTCGCTTGAAACTGACGGCTCTGCTAAGAAGGAAAGTGTCCAACGTGCTTGCTGGACCATGTCAAAAAAACAATGCTGGGTACATGATATCTCCCCCTCCCAAGTCAATAATGAACATGGCTTTCCTGTGACGTCAATTTAGGTTTAAATCTCGTAAGTGATATGTTGTTATCGTTCTTATAAGCTTATTTCTCCAAGATCGATGTGTGGTTCTGGGAGGAGGACATTGGAAGATTAGTTTTGCTTTGAAACTAAAAATGCTATCATCTAACCTGCTTATCACCTTTAACATCGCCATTTCAGAGTCAAATGGGATTGCAGTGGTAAGTATTCTTTTTATATTTTGGAAATGTATTCCGTTTCCACAACAGCTTCGATTTTTTAAATACATTTTATTTATGCCTTCGAATGAGTTCTGGAGTTTTAAACGGTACATTTTTATGATTTCGCCTCTTTTAGGAGACAATTTGTTATTGCATGAATTGAGGTTAAATTTAAATAAAATCTTTTCGTTGAACAGAAATAATTCATGATCAAAAACATATTCGATTAATGAAGTATAAATAGAAATCCGAAATTCTCTTTATTTTCCTCTATGAAAAGAAAATTATGAAAGAATGTTATTTTCCTTAAATTTATTTGAATTTGTTTCTTTAACCAGTAAGATAGAATATGAAAGATATACAAATACAGATAAAATGAGACGTGTCTTTATATGATGTTTAACACTTTCAAGCTACCGACGAGATATCTCGTCTTTCAGATACTTCCGGTTACAGGTTTCTGTGGGCTAAGATTTGTCTCTTATACCAGTTTGAAAAAAGGAAAGATATTCTTCAAATATGTATTAGAAAATTCAGCCTATCTAAACTGGAATAAGAGACAAATTTTAGCCCACAAAAACTTGTAATTGGAAGTATCTGAAAAACGAGATATCTCGTCGGTAGCGTTGAAAATGTTAATATTAAACAAATACTTGAAAATCTTGAAAAAAAATTGAGTATTAATTTCAAATAAAAATATTTTATTAGAATTTTTTTAGAGTAAAAGAGAGATTATAGATAGATGGTGGATTTTGTTAGTTACAAATAAAAATAGTTTTCCTGAAGTTTTCAAAGAAAGTTCACAAAAAAAAAAGAGAGAGAGAGAGAGAGAGAGAGAGAGAGGGAGAGAGAGAGAGAATTTATTTGTGAAAATGTTTGATGTGTCGTTTTTATTCAATTGATATTTTTACCGCAAAGAATAGCAATCAGATTAAATATACACATTTTTAAATTCATTTCCAAACATGACATCAGAATCCAGCAATTTTACATTAGAACTACCGACGCTAAATACATACCTGTTTTACCCCATCCGTCAAATTGACGGGTTTTTGATCACCATGGCTTTCATTGCAACAAATCGGTTGTGTAAATAGAAGAATATAATTTAACAAAAACAACATAATAATTCGTGAATTATTAATATAAAAACCAAGAAAAACGGTTTCATAATGATTATGTCCCGATTAGAGCTTTTAGTTTTAAACTGAATCATAATTGGAATAAAATAGAGCCATTATAACGGTTGCCGAACACTTTGGATCAATCAATATAATGTCGTACGAAAAATGTAATTCAAATTTTTTCCAGGAAATGTTTGAAAGCTATGTATAAAGGAATGTAAATACATATTGATATCTATCATTGCATAGATGTTCCATAAAATAGTATAAACTTTGAAATTGCTGGAACCGTTATTTTGACGGGTCTTGGTATAAATACGTGTAGATCATGCTGATTGTGGAAGTTAAAATGGCTGAGTGGAAACTGATTGTTCTTATATTTCATAAAGAGTCGTCATAAAGTTCTAGAACAATACATAAACTATGTCATAATTTTTAAGCATGAAATTTGAAAACCGTCAAAATGATGGCCTTGGTAATTCTAGTGTTAATTGGTTTATAGACCTACTATTTTTCAGATATATTTAAAAAAATCATATTTTTATAATTTTATTTAATCATACTTCGTTGAATCAAGTTTTTTTAATAAAAAAATCAGATTTTTCTTTCACTTTTAAAAAAGATTTCCCAAAGCTTTTTGCATCTCTAAATTCCAGGCCATCTTGTTTTGCATAAACATAATTTCGTTCGAATAGTAGCTTGGTTCAAACTGACTGATGTTTGATTGTCAACTTTTTGCAGCGTAATTACTTTGAAAAAAAATCAATGCTTGTCAAAATCTAATAATCATTCTGAAGTAAAATGTGAAATCTCACTTCATTTACTGTTTGATTTTAGTGATGCTTTTCTTTCTCCATCTCTAATATATAAACTGAAACGAATAGCGGAAATATGGATATTTTAAACATTTTCACTACTTGCCGTTCTTTGTACTTCTGAAAATTGCCGAAAGTCTGCATAGCGGTATTAATTATTACCTTTCCTATTAGCCTTATAATTTTGATGCGTTTCTATGTAACAATATTCAAGTTATAATGGGAGGTTATTAAAGTTTAAAGTTGTGCGATGCCGAATCTGTTAAAACCATCCAATCTTGAAATGTACTACAGTTTCTAAACTGATTATATCTTAGTTACAAACGGCGTAAAGTTGTTTTGTTCACATCTTTGCAAAGTACTGTTCGTTTCAGTATCCTGAGAGACACTTTTCGACGATTCTATCTCATTTAGGGGAGAGACGTGGAACGATGTGCGCATTTCAGGAATTCTTCGCCATTCTTTGACTTTGATTTTCGCCGTATTAGATACCCTTTTTTTTTTTCAATTTCTGACCGTAATATTTTAATTTAGTCCGCGAGTCATCCAAGTTTATTTTATTGTTAAATGTAAACGAATCCGTTGTCAAACCATATCTCATGTTACAACACTATATCTGAGGGTGAAAAGTGAAATTAATATTTTTTTTTAAGTCAGGAATATTTACTTTGCAATTTTATTCGTTACAAAGTATTATTATTACTGGCAGGTCTGGCATTGTGAGGATGTAAAGAATAAATTAAATTGTTTGTCATTAAGAAATTATATTATTAATAATTTTAAAATCATTTTAAATATTGTAAAAATACCTACATGTAAGAAACTGGATCAATTGATATGTTTTAAACCGTACTGTGCCTCGGTTCCGAAATTGCTTTCATGACAAAGTACAGCTGCATTGTAGACCAAAATCTAACTTTACCCCTTTCGAGACGGGCGTGTAATATATGGCCGTGTCCAGCAAACATTTCTCACAGCCGGACGTAGCACCCACGCATTTCTGGAATTCGAACTCATGGGACGGTAATGCATGTGTGCATTTTAAACTGGAAGAATTTTTAAAGATGGCTCCAAGAAGCGAAACCAAAGAACTAGATGGCTCCCTGTGTCCATTGCTCTTGCAATAAATATAGTTTCAGTACCCTGACCATCAGTTTGCTCATATTCAACCTCACTTTGGCATTTCACTCATCAGCTGTTGCGGGGGTGGGGAAGTAAATGTAAATAAAGAGAGCTGGATTGGGTAACTTTCCACTTGATAAGATCATTCCGCCTTTTTTTTTTTTTTTTTTACTCTTGCTGTGTAACTGTAGTCTGTTCAGGTGTTACCGTCAGTTCTGTTATATTCTGCGTCGGTTACGTTTCGCGCGCACCTCTTTTTATTACGGAAAGCTTTGGTTTCGGTTTATTATGGCAAGAAAACCCGATTTGTCAGAGGAAGAGTGTGCTCATAATATGAATGAACTAATAATCTAAAAACGCAGAAAAAAAGGACGACGTTAGGACTTAAAATTTAATTTTTTGTGATTTTTTTAGCAAAAACTTAGCGACGCAAAACCTCCATCCTGTAAGATGATTCCTTTCGCGTATGCTTCGTCCCATGCGTGCGTCTAGGATAGGAGCCTCCCGCCCCTCTTTCCCCACCCCCCTAAAATTTCTCGTGATTAGTGAATAATATTTTTTAAAAAGTAAATTTAGTCATTGAGGTCATCCTTTTTTAGAACGACGACTCTTTGCTCTTTTTAATGGTGCAAGGATTATTTCTAAAATCATTTGAAAGCATACTACGGACAAATACGATGGGGGGAAAACCAAAGGAAATAAAGCAAAACTCTAAATAAAACAATTCTGGGTTATATTTTGAAATTCGAAACTTCGAGATGCACTGAGTCACCCTTACGACAACCTGTGTGCCAAACGTTATGGCGATGGATTTGTCAGGACATCGTACACACACACATACAGACTTTTACAAGTGTAAAAGATGATGCTGATAAAATGTTCACTTATTTGAAATTAGTTTCTCATTTTTCTTAACAACAAAACTTGCAAACAGAACTCCAGATTTCCTGAACTATTGTTGGATGGTTAGACACACTTCCTTCCTTTAAATGACTGAGGAATGTAGTTTTAAATTGGAAAAAGGCACAGCTATGATTATGTGAGTAATCATTTGAAGGAAAGCAAGCATTGCTGAAATCAATCGTTTATTTTTAGTAATATGTAAAAACCAATTATTAAAAATAATAAATAAAATAAACAATTTAAACTTCGTTTAAAATTGGACAGCAGCCACTAGGCAAAACTGCATGTTCATCATCCACTTGCTTGAAACGAAGAAATATTGGAATGAGTCAGTTTTAATCTGAATAGTTTGAAAATTGGATTCAGAATTTGATACCACTATTTGAAGGTGGAGGAATGAATGAATACAAAATTTGGCTTCAATGATCAGCTTTACTTTAGCAGAAATTGTGTGCACTTTTAAATTATCTAAGGCAGAAATAATTTTTTATTTCATTGAGAGCTCTTGAATTCCAGTGAGGGGTTCCGAATGTTTTTTAGACATATCATAAAATTAAATATTAATGTGACATGCTTAAAAAGTGCTGACATGCGAGGCATAAATTATGATATAAAGCAATAACATAAATAATGTAACATTGTTTAAATGACTGAGAATTTAGATAGAATTTGAATGTCGAGTAAACATTATTC